>VTPC01001642.1:0-25179 GCA_011009095.1 Ignelater luminosus
TATTTCTATATTTTGATTAAAAACTTATTTTCATTTTATGTGCATAGGAACCTTAAGGAAGCAGTTTTGTTTACTGCAAGTTGAGTTCAATCAACTTATTTTGACCCCAGGAACCACCTATAATAGTTGTACCATTATTTTCCGGGCACCCTGTATATAAAATTTCTCTGGGACAATTGCATAAACATAATTAAATATTGTACACCCATACTCCA
Source organism: Ignelater luminosus (assembly GCA_011009095.1). Classification (NCBI taxonomy): domain Eukaryota; kingdom Metazoa; phylum Arthropoda; class Insecta; order Coleoptera; family Elateridae; genus Ignelater; species Ignelater luminosus. The sequence goes on from VTPC01001642.1 coordinate 216, forward strand.
ATACATCTTTAATCACTATTATATAATTATTCAAGAATAACTAAGATTGTCCAGCGTTACAGGAAAGGAAATATTAATTAACAGACACATGTATAATGCAAAAAGGAACTTTAATTATTACAGAAACAGTAACCATAAAAGATGTGTGAACTGCAAAACATATTCACAACATAAAACAAAAATTCAAGAATCAATAATACATTTCTTAAAACTAAAATAATAAACAATCTGTAAATAATGATCGCTTACTTTTCATAACAACATTAAAACAAAAACGTAATATGAAAAAGGAACAAGAAAGTAACAGTTCAAACATTATTTTATATAAAAATACAAAACACTTTAATAGATTTATGACAGCATATTATTTTCAGCACCGTTAACAATGTCCATTGTGGTCGCATCTGATATTTTTTCTAACTCTGGACTATCACCTCGTGAAATTGCTCCTGGAACAATGCGCTCATCAAGTTTAGAAGAACTAACTGCAGCAGCTTTTAAACATTCATCTTTGTTTTGTACAGATAGTTTTTCTTTGTTGTTAATGCAATCATTACTACTGTCGGAAAGTTTTTGATTTTCAATATTATTCTCAGCTTCAACAGGTACCACTTTTGTTTTGTATGCATCTTGTTTATTATGATCACTAAGTACCACAGTTGTGATACTTTTGGAATCATCTTCGCTATTTTCATTTTCAATGTCTTTATATTGTTCTTCATCATCTGTTAATTGTTCACCTCGGCAAATAGAACCTGGGACAATTTTTTCACAATGTGGTATTGAAGAGCGATGATGTGTAGTAAAGGTGACAAAAGAAATATTACTAGCAACATTATCTAGTGCAACATCACGTTCAGTCTCTTGTTTATAATCATTTAATACTTCAGTTTTACTACCTTGATTATTCACATTGTCTTCAAATTTGCTTTTAGTATCTTCACTATCCAATTGTTCTCCATGACAGATAGAACCAGGAACAATTTTGTCACAATGAGGTGTTGAAGAACGACGCTGTGTAGTAATGAAGGAAAAAGAAGTATCACTATTTGTGTTATCTGGTGTACCATCACATTCACTCTCATTTTCAGCATTTGGCTCTTTATCTTGTACAGGTTTATAATCGTCTAAAAAGAAAGAAATTAGAAAATACAGCTCTTCCCACAAAGTTTGAAATTTTAAACGTTTTATTAACGACTATTCTTTTCAAATGTATAACTGTATCAGTGAATGAACATTTAAGGCAGTAGAATTGGTATTTATCTTTTTGAAAAGTTTATTGTCTGATATAAAATCTTAGTCTTAATTTATACATGATACGTATAGATCAGTGGTTCTCAACTGGTGTTCCACAGAACACTAGTGTTTGTAAACTTGTTGCAAGTGTTCCGCGAAATTATGAAAGATCATTATAAGATTTATCTTGATCTTTCCTTTAGATTAAATATTTAGTCAAGAATCCCTCAATCCCTTTCCTGGTAAAAAATCCCTACATGATGCTGAGGCAAGTATCAATGATGGAGCAAGTACAAGCGGAAGTAGTAACAATTATGTTGCTACAAATACGACTCACACAGGAGACAAAATTATACGTAGTAAAATAAGAAAGATTAATAGGTAGTATTTGGACGAATATGTAAGTTTCGGATTTACATGGACTGGTGAGAAAGAATGCCAAATTCCGCAATGTATTGCATGTGAAGAAAAATTACTGAATAGCTTAATGGTTCCTGCAAAATTGAAACGCCGTTTTACTACGAAGCATGCCAATCTTGCTTCAAAAACTAAAGATTATTTCAAGAGACTGATAAACATGCAAGTTAAACAAGCAAAACGATTTGAAAAACTGCCAAAATTTCTGATAAGGTTCAAATTACTTTCTATAAGGAAGCGGAATTAATTGCATCAAGGTTAAAACCACATACCATAGCATAGTCTCTCGTTTTACCAGCATGTTTTGAGATAGTAAAGATTATGTTTGGCAACAATGCAAAACACAAAATAAGAAAAATTCCTCTTTCAGACGATACTATAAAAATAGAATTAAGGATATGCCAGATAATATTGAGGAAAATAAACTTTCCGAACGATACTTTGCTCTGCAGATTCACTAGTCTATTGACATTAGCGGTAAAGTTTATATACTAGGATTCGTTCGTTTCTTTAATGAAAACAAAATAGTGAATCAATTTCTATGCTGCAGAGAACTTTCCCGACGTATAACAGGACAAGACATTTTTGACTCTTACATCATATTTAGAAACATTTAAAATATCATGGGACCTATGTGTAAGAATTTGTACGAACGGTGCTCCATCAATGATAGGCTCTGTTAAAGGATTTGTTACCCTTGCAAAGACAAAAAACTCAGATATCATTTCTAGACGCTGTTTTTCACACAGAAAATCCCTAGTTTTGAAAACACTGCTGCCGACATTAAAATCTGTATTCGATCAAATTGTAAATACGGTAAATTACATTGTCAAGACCTTTAAAAACTCGCCTCTTTAGAAAACTGCTTATCTATGGAAGCGCAATACAAAACTTTGCTTTTGCATACTAAAGTAAGATGGTTATCTAGGGGTAAAGTGCTATGTAGAATCTTAGAACTTAAAAATGAATTGTTGACTTTTTTTACAGAATAAAGGTACAGATTCTTTTGTAAAATACCTTGACAATCGTACTTGGTGTGTCAAAATGGCATATTTAGCCAATTTTTAAATTATTTAAATAGCGTTAATACAAGTTTCCAAAGAAGAAATGAAAATATTTTAACATTGACTGACAAGTTGTCAGCATTTCAGAAAAAGATAGTGTTAGAATAATCGCATATTAGAAAAAAATACAGTAGATATGTTTCCTTCACTTCAAGATAAAAATGTGAAGGAAATTGTTTCCGTTATAAAAGAACATTTAACGTTCTTGGAAGAAAAGGTTGAGAATTACTTTTCATCCTTAAATAGTGAATGACGAAATCCATTTGTCACAGTAATGCTAGTAGTGAATTTTCCTTACATGAAGAAGAAGAAATGTTACCTTGTCAACAAATCGTACTCTGAAAATGAAATGTTCCCAAATAATTTTTGAGAAATTCTGGATTTCTGTCCAAGAGACACTTAAAATTTTGTTTCAGTTTTTAACATGATATCTATGTGAGCTCGGTTTCTCAACATTAACCAATATAAAAACCAAAAAACAGGAACGGCTTACTAATCTAGAAGAAAAAAATTCAAAAAGTCATTTCAGTTTTTACAAGTGTAATAATTATTTTTGAAATTAATATTTTCTTTTACTACTATATGCAATTTGTAGGCTATAATCTTTAGTAAGAGGGGTATTCATCCATATTTGTGTTGTTAGTTTTATGACTTGAGTCGCCTTGCTTATTATTATTAACTATAGTGTTCCACAAGATTTTTTTACATTCAAAAGTGTTCTGCAACTGAAAAAAGGTTGAGAACCACTGGTATAGATGAAAGTACCTTGATCATGTTTATGAAGATGTAAAATATCATTTTTAACAAAAATTCAATTGTTTATTATCTGAATTCTTAGAATCTAACAAAATACAACATGTTCATTTACTGGTTACTGTTCATTCACTGGTGCAGTCACCCTATAACTACGGGAGAATTAATTAAGCAAGATACCCTTGTGATCAACGACGTAGATAACATTTAAATCGAATGCAAACCTCTGAACAAACTTAGCTTATCTTTGAGGTTAAAATATACAGAATTCAGATGCCAATACTTTTATAGTTGGCCAAACTGTGAAATTGGTATTTTGTATTAAGTATAAGATCGCCTTCTACTATAAAGGTACTCTTTGATAATTTGTCTTATATTATTTTCAAAATAAAAAATTTTACTTCTATTTAACTGTAACTCTAAGTTTTTACAAATAATGATGAGAAATAAAAATAGAACATACCCTTTCATGTAGTTACAATGTCAACAATTTAATATACCCTATTCATTATAACAAGCAACTGTCGGTGTCAGAATTTCTTGACTGTGCCCATTTTAATGTACCTAGAATTTAGTCACAGAAAGTTACTAAATGGTTTTAGGTTATGCAGCATTTGACAACTAAATTTCAGAAAGTTGTACATTTTTAATTTCAAGAGGAAATAAAGATAATATTGAGAAAATAGTGGAATTGAAAGCTTATAAAACTACTCATAATTTTAAATGACATGGACATCTAGATTATTCATTCATCTCAACAATACAAAATGAAATTTCGTGATAAGAACTTATGCATGTAGTACCAACCAACTATGAAACAGTTGCTTGCTAGAGGAATGAAGTTTAAGTCTGTTTACAAATACTATGCATACAAAGTATAATAATGTCACTGACAATGTAAATACCTTGCTTAATTCTCCTTTATCTTTTAAATTAAGTGAATATGAATGAACACATTTTTCAACCGGAATTTTTGGAAATACAATGGGTCGGTTTCTACTCTCTTCATTAAATCTAAATATTCTCTAATTACCATGGCAACCAATTTTGTCCTGTTTATTTTTGTCAAAGTCAGATAAAGCTATACTTAAGTTTTTAAAGAAGCTTCATTAGTTAGTGAAGAGAAGCAGAAACTGAGCCATTGATTTGTCTTATTATTATTATTTCTTATTATTTTCAAAAACACCTTTTTTTAAATTAATTAGTCAACAATTAACACAATTCGGTTTAATGATACTTTACTGCAATGGAAAATATTCAAAAGCTTAAAATGAAAAGTAAAATATATATTTAGGGGAAAATTGAAGGATCGAGAAAATAACTGAATCTCATTGGACAAAAATGAAATTATTTAGAGGGAAATGTATTTATGCAGATATTTTCTATAATATTAAACATTATACAAATATTTTGGGGGCAGTATTGCCTACATAACAGCTATGCAGGCTCAACCATATTCAGTTATCACTTATCACATAGCTTGTTTAAGTATGTTTTTTCATCTACAAAAAACAAAATACAAACATGCAGTAACTTGTAGAAAATTATATACCAGCTTATGACCAATAGTCAATATAGAAAATAGATGAAAATCACAAAATGCTTTTCTGATTTTGAAAATATAACTTTTGAGCTCTATAGGGAATGAGCATAAACAAATGTACAGTTCTTGTAACAAAAATTCTATTGCACATCATCGATGACATACTTTTTAAATTGGCACCTTTATCACATTTAAACCCAATGGTACTATGTTATCTATATACAGGGTGTTTAACAATTGGCAGAACAGCTTCACATAGAAAGATTCCCCAACTAAAACTGAGAAGAAAAGTTCCATACAAATATGTTCGTGGATAAAATAAAAAACTGGCATTGATTACACCTCGCACTTGCACTATTATGAAAAAATATTATCAACAGATTTGGTAAATTAACACCAAATTCTAAATTTCTTATTTTATTGAATTGAAAATTTATGCTTTTGGCAAAAATCTTATTATTGACAATGCTGTACAAGCACTCTGAGCTAACTGGTATTTAAGATTTTTTTGTTCAATAAATTATCACTGTTGTCATTCTGAATTTATCAGAATTTTAGTTTCTCATCGGAACCATTTATTGGTAAGCATTAGAGTTTAGTTTCAACGATTATGCTGATGTGTACCGGGTTTATGGGGTTTACAAATGAAATGGTAATGCCGCAAAAGCTGAATACTTGAGAAGGTTTCCAAATCGTTGTCGATCATCAGCAAAAGTATTTAGAAGATTGGATCGGCAATTGAGAGACTGGTCAAATGATACCAAACCAAATTAATGCTGGTGCTCTGTAAACTCATCTTAACCCTGAATAAGAACAAATTTTACAAAGTTTCTGAAGAACCGGGAAGTAGAACAAGAGGAATTCTTGCCGAATTAATATTCCTAGTAATTCCACCAAGCATAACATTTTAAAATCAAATTCTTTAATCTGTACCACTTTCATACTGTTCAGTCATTAACACCTACAGCTCAACCAACCTCAGAAAAGTCCTGAGTGGGCATGTACAGGGAAGCTACATGTTGACCAAATACACTCACATCCAAAAATCATTCGGCGGGAAACTTAAATAAAACTAACCACCACCAATAACAGATAATGAATTTAGGACAACTTTTTCTCAATTAATGTACAGGAGTAAAATTATGCTCCTGATTGGTCAACGTTGTTTGTTATTAAAATTAGTTCGCATATTTTCCGAGGCTTTTCTGAGGTTGGTAGCACTATAATGATTATAAAAGTTGCATTAACCGCTGCAATAGATCGGCCTGAACTAAAATCTTCCTTCATAACCAAATATTGTGGATATGCATCGGTGGGCTCACAAAAATCCACATGGTATGAAATCATCTAGAAACCAGGTCAGATTCTCTTTAAATGTTTGGATAGAAGGACTAGAGGCAGCATTATTGGACCTCACTTTTTACCGCATTGCCTGAATGGAGAAAATTATTTTCAATTCACTAATGAACTGATAAGATGATTTTCCATTCAATCTACAAAATGGACTGATCTGGATGCATGATAACATGTCTGTAACATCAGCGAATGGTTCAAAAATAATTTCCGCAGTGTTGAATAGGTCGTAATGGCCCTATATTGTGTCCACCACAGTCCCCTGATTTAAATCCTTTGCATTTTTTCATTTGGGGTTTTCTGAAGGAAAAGGTTTACCAAATGCCTAGAAAATATACAAGACCTGCAATCATGGATAATGAACAGTATACAATTAATTACTTCACAAAGCTTAGAAATGTTCATAATGAAGTAACATTGCGAGCAATCGCCTACCTGAAAGTTAACAGAGGACAATCTGAACATTTGTTAAATTAAGTTATACTAAGTTTAGTTTTTACGATCAATTTGAGTAAATTTGTAATTTATAAGTTTATTAATGTAAATCTTAAATAAATCAAGTGAGGCTTATTTGGTTACTGGATCTCTTTAATTATTGTTGTATATTCGTCCTGTGTTGCCAGATTTAAAGTTCGTAAATTGCTTTCTCGATGAGCAATTATGCATTCAGAAAATTTCCATGATAAACATTTTCATCTGACATGGAGAATATACCTACATGAAGCTATTCTGCCATTTGTCGAACACCCTGTACAAAAGATGCATAGTAATCTTGACCATAATGTTTGAAGCATAATCACCCAAAGCGCTCTGTTGCCATGCCATTGATCACTGTATTGTATTGCATTTCATTCATTAATTCAGGCTTCATCTTTTCTTTGTGTTTTGCATGAAATTCATCAATTCAGGTCAGTATATGTTTTATCTAAAATGAATTGTTTACTTGGCAGGTGATTTTTTTATATATTTAAATTCGATACCTGAAGTCTAATTTCAATTATAACTAACCTCATATTTACTTGTAAGTCATGGCCTACTCTGAATTCTATAATTAAAAAAATGCACCGCAAGTACTAAAATAGTTTTTGTAATTACATTAGCACTTTTTTTTGGAGGAACGCAATACTTTAGCAAATATCAATGAAAAACAAAACAATATATCGTTTTGAAGGTTGTCAAAATTATTGTATAAGATCTCAAAGGAAATTGAATTGATGTAGAATAACAAAACATAAAAGAATGTTGGTTGTCATAGTATGAGTATCAAGGATTATTTAAGGAAAGAAGTATTGAAAGCAACTATCTCCTGATAGGATTGGAAAAAGATATTGGACAGAGAAGACATTTCTTCATTATTAATCAAGTTAAATGAAGGACAGTGAAACTGAGTTTGATTCAGATTAATAATAATCAGAGCACACAAATCGTACCAGGAATTCTTTCATTAAAACCATCTTACTTAATCCCCTATACAAACTGCATCAACAAGATTACAGGTATAAGATAAAGATGTTAAGCTTATGCTTAGGGTTAAATAAATTTTTTTCAATAAAGAAGATATCTTATACAAAAGCTTATCAAAGTTGTAATAATCACTTAAGTTAATAAATAATTTAATATTTTTGTGCCCCACAGTACAGCTGTTTATATGGATGTATCCAACGACTTAAATTAAAAAAATTAAAATAGTATTACTGGTAAGGTTTTGACAATTTCTTCTCTCTGATTGTTAAAAGACAAGCATAAGAAAACGCTTAACAATAGTCAAGCAAGAAGGTCAAATTTAGGTTTTACATTTGAACTAACAACACAATCATCGATTTTCTCTTATAACTGCCTCATGCAGTTCATTCAGGGAATTACAGCAAAGATTTTGGACTCTGTGCAATTTGTATATGAATTTACTGTTACCTGCTGAGAGGGTGCAAATTACCTTTTTCCTGGTGGGTTATAATATTATAAGTAAATTTATATTAAATTAAAACCACTATAATTATTTTATTATCTATCTGGTGTATTGTTTCATTACATGGCATTGAAAATATAAATAAAACTAATAAAAATATTTAAAAAATAACATCTTAATATACTTATTATAGGAATATGACAAGAAAGATAAATGTGAGGTTATACAATCATACTGGTCAATGTCAATATGTAATTCTACAATTTGGCAAAGTTATATCCTTTAATTAAGTCATTATCAAATGATGATGTGCAATAGAACTTTCGTTACGCACACAAACTTGTGGCAAATGTGTTCATTTTTTGAATGATAATAATAAATTACATTACAAGGTTATGGATACTGTTGTCAAAGTCAATAAATTCTGTCAAATTTTATTTTTATAACATTCGACCTTACCTACATAACCTATGTCATAGACCTTGGAGGTACAGCAATCTCTCTTTTACCAATTATAAACCATATCTTTCCATCTTTATCAATTGAAGTATTCTAATATGCGATCATTAAAATTTAAGTTACTAGTAGGCTGTGAAACTTTTCTGCAGGGCGTAGCTTAAATAAAATGCATGCCAACATATAACCTATAAACTGATGATTTTGCCTTGTTTCTAATGCAAACTGTCAATTTGACAGATAATTTTTCGGAATAAGCTAAGACATGATTTTTTCTTTCATAGCATCCTGAGAACTTAAATTTTAATGATTTCATGTTATTAATAAATTAAAATAACCTTGAGATTAATAAAGAGTGAAAAACATGATTTGTAATGAATAAGAGACAGATAGTACCCCTAGACAATGTCACATACATATTCTCTATTTTGATTACTGTGAAATCCTACTTTTAGAATGAGGTTAGGTTTTATTATTATCAAGTATCAGCAGAGATTAATGGCATAAGCGACATTATTATACAAGTAGCTTTCTAATCACTGCCTGGGAGGCATTTATTTAAAATTATGTTCATTTTCTATACCGGCTGGCCCAAAAGTCTGGAAATGGTTAAATATCTCGAGAAATACATTTCAGATTAAAAAGTTACGAAATACATGTAGGCCAGTCAATATCGACATAAAAAAGGCAAACATCGCAAAAATTAAGGTAGTTCTAATTTTTTAGTATGTTGTTAGGACCCCTACGGGTAGTATAAATTCAGATTGGCAACCCCGAAAAACCTGTGCTACCGCACTTGTTTTGGTTTTTTGATCATATCTCCTAAATTATGCCTTCTACCAAAAATGTTATTCATATCTTTTTTAGAGTAGATTAAATTTGCTACAATTTGAGACTAGGGTGGGCTCTGTACATCCATTAGTTACCGAGATACGGCTTTTCAAAGATTGACAATGTTTTCCAAAAAGTGACATTTTTTCATTACGGTCATGTTTGGAATTAAATATTAGTAAAAAGACTTGTCCTACAATAAAAGCTATCAACAAGAATTTTTAATAAATTTAATTAGCTTTCATTTAAGCACAAGATGGTGCCCATGGGCCAAATAGTTTTCTCAAAAATGGCCAAATACCAAAACACCCTTGCTAAATACATTTTTATTTCCTAGACTTTATCACTCAACAAGCCCTGATTTATTGCTAAAATTGTCTGAAGGCGGTAGAAAAATACAAAATTATAAAGAATTAATTCCAATAAAAAGATATTGTCCTCTTTCTTCTTTTAAAAGACAAAAAGAAATAAAACATCTTTAGAGGTAACGATTTTTAATTTAATAAAAAGGGACTCTAACAGTTTATCCTATGAAAATGCCATAGTGGTTGGGAAGGATGTGGATTTATTGGTCCTGCTCAATGGCTTTGGGTTCTTCCTCTAAGAACGTGTACTTCCAGAAAAGCGACAGAGGTGGGTCTGGGTGCATCCATTTTTCCACCACCCTATTCGCCTGTGGAGACCTTGAATACCCACAAGGATTCGCGCTATTTCTTCACGCCTTCGGTGGCTGTGACATCGCCTCTGCTCTGTTCTGGCAGGGGAAGACAAAATAGTGTAGTTTTCCAGAAAAAAACCCCACTTCATAGAGCTGACGAAAATATTTTTGCAACCAGATTTCAGTCAGAAGGCGATAGCCACAGCTGATGAGAAGCTCCTTGTGGCTATCTATAGAGGAGATGATGCCGACGCTCTAAACAGCCTCCGTTACACGTGCTTTGTCAAGTCAGCAGTCACAGCCAGAGTGAACCTTGCTCGCCTCCCCCCACCAAAGGTGCTGCAAAGTACCAAGCATTTCGCACTTACTATCAAGTACAGAAATGGTTGGGGATGGAAAAACACCCAAACGACTGGGATTGGTCCACCAGCAATCTAGGACTACTCCCCCATCACTACAACAATGTCACTTTTTGGAAAAAATTTCAATCTTAGAAAAGCCGTATCTCGGTAACTAATGGACGTACAGAGCCTATCCTGGTCTCAAATTGTAGCAAATTTAATCTACTTTAAAAAAGATATGAATAATATTTTCGCATAGTTTAGGAGATATGATCAAAAAACCAACACAAGTGAGAAAATTTCGCTGTTTTTTGGCCACTATGCAGGTAGCACAGGTTTTTTGGGGTTGCAAATCTGGATTTATACTACCCGTAGCAGTCCTAACAACATATTAAAAAATCAGAACTACCCTAATTTTTTATTTTTAAAGATCTCCACCCCACTTGAGGGGGGGAATACCCAGTTTTTTTGTATTTTTCAATTCTCAATCGAAAATTATTTATGGACACGAAAAATCATTCCCACTTTCCCACACTTTTTCAGGGTTGGAAGAAATAAAAAATTTTTAATAAAAATGCAACTTTCTGATAATTTTTTTTTTTTTGATTCCAAATCGGATCCTTATCAAACATGAAAAAAAGCAAAAATCAAAAAATACAAACAAAATTGGGGGTTCCTATTTAAATTTTCAAAACTACTCCTCACTTCACCGCCAAGTGGTGGTGAGGGTGGTTTTCATGTCACGTTTAAATAGATCTTTAAAAATAAAAGAACACGTATTTCGTAAACTTTTAAGCTGAGGTGTATTTCTTGAGATATTTAACTGTATCCAGATTTTTGGGCCATCCGATATGTAAAGATAAGCAGATTTTAAACAAAATATATTGGTTTTGTTAAGTTAACTATCCAAACAAAGCTCTAATAACCCTGTGCAATAACTGAATACATAATTATATCCAATATCTTCTGTGTCTTTCTGAAAACTGTGAGCAGATAATATAAAACTTTCATAAGAACTACAAAACTACATTTGACAGAAAGGTACACAAAAGTAACAATTCAATATAATTTTTCTAAGTAAAGCATTTAATTCTTTTCCTCTAAAGTTATTAAAAGTGGACATGTTCAGTTGTATTGGATCCGTCAATTGCAATGAAAGTTAAAAATTGAAATGTAAAAACATACATAAGAAAAAGTTATTTATTACCTAATTCAGTTGATGAATCTATGGCTTCAGAAACAGCTTCATTAATATCAACTGACTTAGAATTAGTTTCCACAGTACCATTCTGTTTATCTTCACCTTTCAAGCTACTGACAGTTTCTTGGTTAATAGAATATTCTTCAGTTTTTTTAGCTTTGGTATCAATCTTTTTATCTAAATAATCTTCCTTAACATCTTCAAACTTGTCAGTTGTTAACCTATTTTCATAACATTCTAAATCTTCAATCACTTCTTCAGTTTCTTTAAATTGAACTTCTTTATGTAAATAATCTTCCTTAACATTCATCAACTTGTCAACTGCTACCTTACTTTCATCACATTCTAGGTCTTCAATCATTTCTTGAGTTTCTGTAGTTTCATTTTCCTCCTTAATGTCAACCAACTTGTGAACTGTTAATTTAGATTCATCACATTCTAAATCTTCAATCAGTTCTTCAGTTTCTCTAAATTTGACTTCTTTATCTAAATAGTCCTCTTTAATATCTATTAACTTATCAACTACTGATTTACTTTCATTGTATTCTAGATCTTCAATAAGTTCTTCATTTTCTTTAAATTCATCTTCATTATATAAATGATGCTCCTCAACATCAGTTAACTTATCAACTGCTGATTTATTTTCACCACATTCTAGATCTATAATTTCTTGAGTGTCTTTAAATTCGACTTCGTTATCTGAATGGCCCTCTTTAACATCTACCAACTCATCAACTACTGATTTTCTTTCATCATATTCTAGATCTTCAATAGTTTCTTCATTTTCTTTAGATTCATCTTTATTATATAAATGATCCTCCTCAACATCAGTTAACTTATCAACTGCTGATTTACTTTCACCACATTCTAGATCAATAATTTCTTGAGTTTCTTTAAATTTGAATTCTTTATCTAAATGACCCTCCTTAACATCTACCAACTCATCAACTACTGATTTACTTTTGTCACTTTCTAGATCCTCAATAATTTCTTCATTTTCTTTAGATTCATCATCACCTAAATGATGGTCGTTAACACTGACCAATATATCAACTGCTGATTTACTTTCATCACATTCTAGATCTTCTATAATTTCTTCAGTTTCTTTAAATTCGATTTCATTATCTAAATGGTCCTCCTGAACAATCACCAATTTGTCATTTGGTGACTTCACATTTTCAGTTTGCTTAGTTTCTTGACACTCAATATTGTCTATACCATCAACCAACTTCTCTACTAGTGATTCTGCAGAATCATTACTTTTTGACGTTTCTTGCTCTCCTAAATTAATACGTTTATATAATTAATATAATAAATAATATTGTGGGTTCAGAAAGTAGCTGAATCTGAGTGATTGTTGGAAAACAAAATCGTGTCTTTAACATAATCACATTTTGTCACTTTGACAAAGAATTATGTCAATAAACTATTTGATACATTTAATCACTGACATTCATATTAAGTTTGCACTCTTATCTAGCTACTTTGTGAACGCACGGTACTATACAAGGTGAGATATCTAATAAATAAAATCTTCCCCCTTAAACTACCATTATGAAACCTAACTATGTAAATGTTAAAAAAGCAAAGTGTATGTGAAATGTGTATGTGTGACTAAAAATGACAGTATCAACTTTTATGAAACATAGTTGTACCACTTATAAAATTTATTAATAATGATAAAAATGTGTGTGATAACATAGTAATGGGCCATATTACCAATGATCTGTTAAAGATGATGTGATTTATTAAAACATCACTAATTAACTAATAACCAATAATTAGTAGTAATAAGAGTTTAAGGCTTGTACCAACCATTGTTAAAGGCAAAAATAGCAATTAAGTTGTGATGTAATATCACATAAAACAGCATGTTAAATGAGTAAAGCATGCAAACTTAAATTTATAATAATAATTAACTTACTTATTAGTCGTTTTCACAATCATGGTGAAGGTTGGCTGTTGTTTTCTATATTTATTGTACAATACGTAATTGACAATTAATTAAATAAAAAACAAGTAATACTTAACAATGTCTTTATTTTTTCAAAAAGAACGTTAAAAGTTGTTTGTATTACTCAAACATAACTTATGGATCATACTACTACTATATTAATTATAAATAGTAAATTAAGAATGTTCTTTTATTAGCTGTTCCACCCTGTAATGCAGTCACCTACGGAAATTTTCATTATATTTAGCATGAAATCACATTTAATAAATCTCCCATGAGATATTTGTATCTACATATTAATTGAAAATAATTTTCCTACAATCCCACAAGAAAGAAACCCATTCTCGTAATTAAGTAGGTGCATAAGATTGGTAATTTCATTAATGTCTCAAAGAGCATGCATTACAATAACAAGCATGTGTTTTACAATATTGCTCATATAAAGCTTGATCTATAAGTAATTGAATAAATCTGATTATTTTTTAATCCTAGTAATTAGATGTTTTTCGTTGTTTTTTACAAATGTCAATAAATAACCATTAGGTAGATTCTAAATTCATAAATATGAAGCAATCTAAAGTGAAAATTTCTGCAAAAGAGGGGTCTATTTCTATACAGAAAAAACCAATAAGCAAAAAAGTGTCACAGTAAATCATTTTACAGAGGAAAGATTTAGAAGAAGCACTGTATATGACATCCTAAAACATTATATGTGACTCTGGATGATAAAACACACCTAGTGTGTCAAAATATAGAATTCGAATGTACAAATCACCTGATAACGCCGAATTGAAGTTGATAACTGTAAATGCATTTTTCTCGAAAACGTATTTTGACATACTTGGTGTGTTTTATCATCCAGGATCACATATATGAGACCAGAGGAAATAATTTGTCAAAAGTGGTCGCCCCATCACCAGAAAATGAAGAGATAAAAAAGAGGGTTCAGAGGAAATTGTTAAAAACTAACATTTCACAGAGGAAAATAGGTTGAATTTGGTTGGTGTCTGTCAAAATATGGTATAGAGAATACAGCATGATAATAGGATTAGAACAAGGAAGTGTTTATCAAGAAAAAATAAACAAAAATCAACTGTAGAAAACTTTCTGGAAATCTCGCAAGAAAAGTCATCGTCATCAATGATGAAACCTATGTTATGGTCGATCTTGAGAATATACCTGGACAGAAGTACTTCAATGTTCAAATAAATATATCAAGTACTTCCTTATGAGTTTATTATCAATCTTAATATCAGATCGATTTCGGCATGAAGGCCATATAAATGATGAAGAAGTACTTTAATTTTACTGAGGAAGCTAGGGTACCATCTAAACTAAAATATAAGCTAAAAGAAAAGTTTCCCAAGGAATGGCTTGTTTGGCAAGCTGTGAAGATGGTACCTTTTGTTAGCCAAGGAACAATAAATGGGGAAATATATCTTAAAGAAAAGGTTACTTCCCTTTATAAAAATATATTGTTTAATTTCTCAAGTCGTATTTTGGCCCAACTTGGCAAAGGTACATTAAGATAAAACAATGTTACAATAGTTGAAACTTACCAGTCCTGAATTTGTTCCTTCTCATCTTAATCCCCCCCAAGTCCCACAAGCAAGGGCAACTGAAAGATTTTGAGCTATTTGTAAACAAAAGTATTTGGAAAGAAGAGTTGCAAAAATAAAAATTCTTTAAAAAAAGTTTGGGATACTCTTAGCAATCATTTTACGTCATCTTATGCAAAATTGTGTAAGATTGGGTGTGAAAAAGTTTATTGATAAGTGGATAAGTTAGAACCATTTGAATTAAAAAATTCCAACTAAAAAAGAAATTACCCACTTTAAGTATTGTCCAATTACTTACAGATCAAGCTTTAAATATGAAGTGTGTCATTTTATAGTACACAGGTGTTATAAAAATAATGCAGTTTTTAATTTTTGTACTTGCTTAATTGTGTTACTTTCATGATACAGAATAATAATAATCAATCATTAAAGAGAATATTCCATTTTTGTGGTCGTAGGAAAAATAGTGCACAGAACTTGCTGGAAAGTCTTTCCCACTCATGTGATTTTATATATTATCTTAAACACCACTTCTATTAACCCTTTAACTGCTGATATACGTTCTGCTTCTTTTAACACAAATCATAGAATTTTATGTGTTAGGATTTGCACCTTTTAATATTAACTTTTGTTTTTTCAGGAATATCAATTTAAAATCCTTTTTTGCAATAAACTTTAAACTGTTGCTTTATTCATTTCTACTCATTTAAAACTGGTAGCAAAAATTTTAAAAAGAGGTGGGCCAACAAGTTTGCAACAAATCAAAAAGCTTTTAACTAATATGGTAATATAAATATTACAAAGAGTTGGTGCATTTCTGAAATCGAAGTTAACCCTAATCAGAATTGCAAAAAGTCATATAGCATACAAAGAAGATACAAAAAATTAAATTTTTATATCTCCCTGGTACACTATATGACTTTTTGTGATTCTGATTGGTGCTAACTTCAGACATACACCAACTTTTTGTAGTACTTTCATTACAATGTAGCAATTAGTTAGGATGTTTCTCCAACTTTTTGGACCACACTATATAATTGAACAATGTTTTCAGTCAAACACTCAAAATTACATTAGGTTTGTACTTAATAAGTTCATTATGAATTTCATCTGTCAATCTCAATTTTTTCTAAGCAAGATTTTAATTGAAAAGGAAAATACCTTTAGAAATGGCAAAGGCATACATTAAAGACATATAGTTTATGGTTTTATAGAATAGAAGTTATTAATGTGACAATTTAAAATTGATTTCTTTTTACAAAATAGTTTTAACACGAGAATACTATGGAGGTAGAGATTTTAACATGTAAAATTCTATGGTTCATCTTTAAAAAAGAACAGTAAACTGTGTATGGGATGTAAATAAATAACAATGGCAAACTAATAAGAGTAAGTTGATGATGATGATGACTTAAATTATTTTTTCAAATAGAATCTACAATTAATTCATCCTTATAAAATGAGCAAATATCTTTAGTCTTATTGTATCATGTTACTACCATGGACTTCAGTTTAATTTGCAATTTAAATTACAAATGTAAACCCTTAAACCATCTATCAACTGATTTCAATTTGGGTATTTTGTCACAGTTCACAATGAATCTTGGTGCATTTTCAGTCACAATTATTTCATGAATTTTCTAATTAGTTATTTATATAGCTTTTTGAAAGAGTAGGAAGTTTATAGTACAAATGCCTGTAAGTGCCATAAAGCACAAGTTCAAAAAAGACACTTTACACTTGAATTATAGTATACAATATTTTTTGCACGACCATATTTTAAAGAAAATAGTAAAAAACCATTAATGGCAGATTAAAAAATTAAGTTGGTCAAAATCACAAGTACATATCATGAATTCATTATGGCATCAATATAGCTTTATAATATCGATACGTCAAATTTATTGCAAATGTTTATAATTGTCAACTTTTGATACTGATGAGTTCTAAAGGGTCAACTTTACAGCAGTTGTGCAAAAAATATTGTATTATTAATGATACAATATTTATGATGTTATGTAGATTTATTTAAAATAGTTTTTAAGAAAATGTGTGCCTGTTAGTTTATTCTTCGCAGAGTAATCGCATAAAATAAAATGATCTTGGTCTTGTTTTCCTAATCGTATGAACAAATACAATTTATAATTTAATTATTTAATTACTATTAATAAACGTGAAATTGATTCTTTAAGGCAGTCAGTACAGATGCAAAAATGCATCACCCAAAACAAACAGAACACTGTTGGTGACAGCTAAAAGGTCAAATTTAAATTATAAGTATAACTTCATTATGTCTAATTAATATCTGTCAAATTAACAGATCAATCATAATATGACCCATGTAATTAATAATGCTACCATCGTAACTAAAAATTATCTGAAAAATTTACATTTTGATTTATTGCTGTTTTAAATATTCTGCAAGCTATGGATATTCTTGATTAATGGTCTAGAGTACTTCCTTATAACAATTTTCATATTTGTATAAATTTAATTAAAACCTTAAATGAAAAAGAATGAACTATAACAATTTAAAATTTGGATAGGACTTTCTCACTATGTATTAAAGATAGATACAATCGAAATACACGGTGCATTTTTTATTATAGAATTCAGAGTAGGCCATGTATATGACATTGATGCTGTTCTCACTAAAAAAGAAAATCACTGTTTGGATTTTGACATTATTTGTCAATGTCATTATTGAGATGTTTTGATGTTTAATTTTTCTAATTTTTTATTCAATAAATATTTTACTTACATCCAAAGATGTGTTTTTAGACATATTAATAAAATATTTGGTAAGTATCTAGGGATATTCGATATACATCGATGCATCGAATTCACTCGATGTTTATAGTACGATGCATCGAATTGATCCGATGCTTTCAAAAGCTGTTGATTTACTCGATGTATTTTCGTAAAACATCGAATCAATGGTTACCAGCTAATGATTATATCTACTTATTATTGTTTCAGTTGATTTCGAACAATTTTGAAGTTATAAAATTAAACCTTTATTTTTGTTCGTTGGTGGTGCTTAGGAAGTATCTAAAGATTGACATTGGCAGCACTGAGCGAGAAAAAAAAAATGTTCGTTCGTTTGTTTTGTCTCTGGCTGGTCTGTTGATCTGTTCATCTGTTGTGGTGTCAGTGATCTTTGAATAAAAACGTTAAATCAGATTTGTTTTTACTAAACTAATATCATGAATGTGCACACTTTACAAAACTAAGTAGGATTGGATTTGGATATAATATACTCATTAGAGTAAAATGTCATCGTCTTCTTACAAGTTCTATTGAACAGGTAAGTAAAATAATAAAGTAAGGTTAGGATAACTCATTTATTCATTCGTGAACAAGAGTAACAGTTGATAATTCATAATTTACTGAATGACAAAATAAATAGAAGATACTTTGTTATCTGTAAGATACTTCCCAACACAAATGATTTATATTATAGGTCAACTTATTGTTATAAAATATTTTGAGTAGTTTTCATAATTTGATTTTTTATAAATACATTGTTTTAATTTTCTAAAATTAAAATAATGACTTTTAAATTTATTTCTATATGTCATTTGATTCATTTCGAAAATAATTCCATATAATTATTTAAAATACTGCCTTCATATCGCGATTAAAAAGCGACACTGTAACAAACCTTTTTTTTGTTTGTTTACATAAATTCTTTTACTTCACTGAATATAGTATAGATAGTGAGGATTAGAGATATGATATTATCGATTGATGAATTTATCGACTTTAGTTATTTTAATGAATTAACTGTTTTTTTTCAGGCTGATTACACAAAACGATGGCACCTTCCAAGAAGAGTTGCTTGTGGAAGTTCTACGATAAAATTGAAGGAGCCAGTAACTCTGCAAAATGTAAACTTTGTCAAAAAAGTAGCAATACAACCAACTTAATAGGTCATATAAAAAATGTACATAAGGCAGCTTTTCGAAAGTTAAATAATGAAAGTTCGAAAAATTCCAATATCGACAGCAATACGATAAATAAAAATACGCAATCAGTCACTACAGTTGCTGATGTGCAACCATCAACGAGCTCTGCTGATGTAATGGAATTAACTGAAGAAGCTGATGCTGATAAAATATCTGACTCTTTTAAAGATGAAGGAAATGTTCCTGTTCCTCCGGCGCCAAAACGTCAAAAGTCCATCATGTCAAGTTTTGAAGAAATTTACGCTTTTTCGGCGAGTGGTAATAAAGCTTTAAAAATAAATAGTGCCTTAATTTATATGATATGTAAAGATAATCAACCATTCACAATTGTCGAAAATGAAGGCTTTCGCAATTTGATTAAAGTTATTGCACCACATTATAAACTTCCCAGTAAAACGACGTTGACGCGATGGGTTGATGATAAATACGCAGCACTATCAACAGTCTTCAAAGAAAAATTGTCAAATATAGAAAATCTTACTCTCACTACCGACATGTGGTCAGAAACAATGAGTATGAGAAGTTTTTTAGGAATAACAGCACACTTCGGTGTTGGTAATGAACTATTATCAATTACTCTTGGAGTGTACCAGTCAAATGAACATCATACTTCAGAACACATCACTGAAATACTGCTAAAAACTTGTACTGAATGGGGAATTGACAGAGATAAAATTTCGTCTGTAGTGACGGACAATGCAGCCAACATGGTAAAGGCCATCGATTTGGTTTTTGGAAAAAAACATATACCATGTTTCGCCCACACTTTGAATTTAGTGGCACAAAATTCTATGCAACAGTGTACAGAGCTGCGAAGCTTGATAACGAAAGTAAAAGATATTGTGACATGGTTCAAACAGAGCAACATAGCCAGTAATGAATTGCGTAAAGCAATCCAGAAGGAAACTAAATTGATTCAAGAGGTCCCGACCAGGTGGAATAGTACATATCATATGATCGAAAGATTTTTGGAACTTCGCACTATCG
Source organism: Ignelater luminosus (assembly GCA_011009095.1). Classification (NCBI taxonomy): domain Eukaryota; kingdom Metazoa; phylum Arthropoda; class Insecta; order Coleoptera; family Elateridae; genus Ignelater; species Ignelater luminosus. The sequence goes on from VTPC01001642.1 coordinate 20,443, forward strand.
TTAATGACATAATCATTCGTTACAAAAACGCACCACCGATGCTTACTGCGTCAGAACTGTCTATTCTTTCTTCGGTCTTACAAGTTTTGCGACCGATCGTAGCTGCAAATAAAGAAGTGTCAGCTGATAAGTATTGCACTAGCAGTAAGGTAATACCACTTATCCATTGCCTGCTTTTGAAAATTAAACCTCTTATGCTCGAAGAATCTCTTGCCAAAGAATTGCAGTCAGTGATACTTAAAGAGATTGACAAGAGAATGGGTGTTATAGAGAGAGTGACTTCCCTTGCTATAGCCACGATATTGGATCCGAGGTTTTAAAAAATGCATTTTACGGACCCAATTGCTTGCTCTTCAGCTGTGGCAAGTCAAAGAATTTATGAAAGCTACAATACAAAATGAGGTTGTGGAATCTGATTCTTCATATCATTCTGACAAACCAGAAGACAATTTTTCTTTGTGGGATGATCACCACAAATTAATCCACAAGAGTTGGAAAACGGCGAAGTCTGACGATGCTATTTCTGACGAGCTGTCTATTTGCTTGCGTAGTCCTGTAGAAAGACTAAATGAAAATCCATTGGAAATTTGGAATGATCTGAAAATTCAGCTTCCTAAACTTCATACAATTGCATATAAATACTTGACTATGGTGGGAACTTCAGTACCATCTGAACGATTATTTTCGAAAGCAGCACAAATTGTAAATCAGCAACAAAACAGACTGAAAGGTAAACGTTTACATAAGCTTTTGTTTTTGCAAAGTCTTCCAAAAGAACACTGGGTATAGGACTTTAATACCGGAATTTCTATATTATGATTGTGGATGATTTTTATTTTATTTTTTATACTTTGAAAATAAACAACTTTTATGGTTAGTTATGCGACTTATTTGTATTCGATTTATCATTGTTTTTGTGGCTTTCAAGGTTTCCCGACGTTTTGACACCTTTGCAGGAGCCATGGTAAAAGTTGTTTAATTTAAATGAACAGTATGCACGAATATCTAAGATCCACATATTATTTGTAGGTACTTTTTGTAATTTTGCCTTTTTTCTTAATAAATAACAACTGAATCAGAGAAGGTTCCGGATGTAATGTCGTTTTTTTTTCTTAGTTCCTTGAACATCCTTTAACACACAAACGTGCGGACAACGATAGTGCTGTTGTAGGAGTAATAGGTAATCAAAAATTGTGGTTTGTATGGAGTGTCAGAGGCTGAATACAGCTTTGTGATGCAATGTTTAAAAAAGTACTCGATTTTGAGAAAACATCGATGTTTCTAACCGATGCATCGGAAAATATCGATGCATAGCCACGATGTATTGCATCGAAAAAAACATCGATGTATTTTCTAATTGGACACCCCTATAAGTATCTGAAATAATATTTTAAAAATGGCAAGGGGAAAGCCAGTGCCGGAAGAAATTAAAACATATATTGGCAAAGAAACTAAAATTTTTAAGGAAATATCTACAATTATTGGCATTGGAAGAAAAAGTTTATATATTGAAACATGAATATACCAAAATGGGGAAGCAGTGCATATGTGAATACACGATAATGAGTTAAAGAGACAATTCAAAGAAAGTGAAGCATGGAGGCAGAAGGTTTTTGGTCTTGCATGCAGGATGCTAAAATGTGACGAGAAAGCATAAAGGATTGTGAAAAACTTATTAAAAATGATTGGCATAAATAAACTGCTCAACACTTGAAGTGGCCCATCAAAAAAAGATTATGTTTTCGTGTTTATTAGAAACAAAAAGGCATCAATGGTTGTTGACATGTCATTTATAAATAATTCTTTTATTTTGGTGTAAGATTTGTCTTGTAGAATCATAAAAGTTTCAGAATTGAATAATTTGAAAAGTAATTTAGTTCCCGAGTGCATAGGGACATAATTTTTAGAATTTTTCAAAATCTGTGTTTTTCGCTCTTTGCTATAGAATATCAAATATTTTGATAACTAAATAATGCTGGTATGCCCTCTAATCGGTTAAGCAAAGATACTTTAAATCTAGCCTGCCGTTTAGTACAGCAAGGTAATTCTCAAAGAGAAGTTGATCGATTACTATTGGGTTTTGTACATAAATAAAAATCCAACCAAATATACAAAATTAATGTAGAATTATATATAAAAACAAAATTAAAGTTACCCATGATCATTTTTCATAACTACTTGTGGTTTCTGTCTTTTCTTTTTTTGATGGGCCACTTCAACTGTTGAGCAGTTTATATGGGTTCATGGTATTCAGGACATTCCACCATTTATAATTTCCCTTGGAAAATCTGAATAGAGTTCGAAAGTAAACACTGACTCAGAATCAGACTCTTTGGGGGAGATTGCAATAGTGTATGAGGATGATAATGAATAATCGGATACCTGTTTCATATTTTTTTTATTTTAATTTATTTATCTAGAAGTTAAAATGTCTTATATTATCCTAATGTTTTTCAAGGTTACCTGGTCATCATATTTCATTGCATATTTCTGGTACACCGTAAAAATAAACTTAAACCACCGCCTACTCTGAATTCTATAAAAAAATGCACTGTACTTGTAAATAAATAAAGAAATAAATAATAATTCTTTTAGCAAGCAGTATCAAAATATTAAAAATTGAAAATGGTTTTCTACAGATAGAAAGATTTTCTGTTAGGATGGCAGAATTTCATACTGGGTGTCTTCTTAACATGAAACAATTACTACACATGTATTACTTATGAAGTAATTTCAGAGAAATTTAAACTATTACAACATGGTCTGTTTTGCTACAATTTCATAATTTTGTATTATTTTTTATAAAACCAATAAATACCTAAAAAAATTAATTTAAAATTTAATAATACCTGCTGCTATATATTTAATCTCAAAACTAAAATAAATATAACTGTAGTATGTAAATGTGTTGATAAATAATTTTACATAAATTAAATACTTGGATTTCAGTATTAAATTAATTCCAATAAGCATTGGTTCCAGTCTGCTATATCATCATGTCCGACAGAAAATGTCCGTTATTGAGCTATCTTTGTAGTTCAATATCCTTACTTACAGCTGTTTAATCAATGAACATGTATATTAAAAAGAGAATGTTACATTCAAATAAATATGTCTGTACCAATTAATTTAACATAATGAAACTGTTAGGGATATTTTATAATTTATGTTCTACTTATCTTGCCTTAGTACCTTCAAATTCAGATTTATCATGTTGATAACACTTTTGAATATTTTTGTAAGAATTATCAATTAAACTTTTAACATTTAAACAAGAAATTCAAAAATGAATTTTAGACACTTCACATATACTACTCATCAACCAAGGTCATGATCGACACCTACAAACTAAAATGTCATCATTGATGGTGCAACCAATGCTTGCCTTAGAAAAGAAAAGTATACATATTAACACTTTACCTCTTATTCCAGCTACCATATGCCAACTTGGCTGACAAGCATGGTACATAACCTTTTCAAGAAAGAATGACATGTGACAAACACAGGCACACAACTTACATGTGAACGACTTACTGTAGTTACTAGATTTTTAGTTCTGCATTTGCATAATAAAATTCTTTGAAAGATTCATGTTCAATTTTTAACCAATAATATAGTAATAATATAGTGAACGGCCGGTATGATTTTTTCGGTCAATACAATAACATTGATTAACAGAGTTTTTGGTTCTTAAACAAAACTAGGTAATCCTTACGTAACTTTTCATTCTGAATTCAAATCTGCTTTCAGATTTTTTCTATCACGTGTAGTTTTTGAAATATAATCATTTGAAGTTCCAGTGGACAGCGTAATTATAATTACATTAGGTAATTGCGTATTAGCGAAAAGAAGTTTTAGAAATGAGGTAATTGCATTCCGCATATATTAGTAAGCTATTAACATGTCATCAACAGGTATGTCACTCGATAAATATTTGTAAATATTATTTCAACTTTCCATAAGTGAGATCACTTATGTATGAACCTGTTCAGTGTTAGTACTGTCTTGTGGAGTGAGTAAAGTTTTATGAAGTTGCATTATCACTGCTTAACAAAGAAAATTTCTTGTTTTGAGTGATAACTATAGAATTGTCCCGTAAGTGTGCGAACGAACCGGACACTTTTTGTTACGTTTCTGGAGAGTTTACTGCTAAACACCAAAAAAGATGTTTTACTGCGCTAATAAGGAGAGCTTATCATCTGTACTTTAAATGTCAATTTGGAGATCAAGATAAGCAATGAGCACCACATATTTGTTGTGTTTCTTGTGCAAATCACCTTCGACGGTGGATAAAAGGTTCCCATGTATGTATGCCCTTAGAGGTACCTATGATATGGAGGGAACAAAAGGATCATCTAACTGATTGTTACTTCTGCATAACAAAGATAGCGAGCTTCTCTGAAAAAAATAAAAAATCTGTTGTGTATCCTAAATAACATCGGCGATAACACCCGTTGGCCATTGTACTGATTTTCTGGTTCCTGTGCCACTGGAAACATTTGAAGGATCAGATGAAGAAGATGTCGACATTGTTTCTAGTAAAGATCCAGAATTTATTCCTCCAGATCCCACTGAGCCACATTTGATCACAAAGGCACAACTAAACAATTTAGTTGGTGATTTAAACTTAAGTAAACGCAAAGCCGAGTTGCTTGGCTCCCAATTGAAAAGTTGGAATTTATTGGAACACAGTACCAAAATTAGTCATTTCTGTAACCGCAAAAAGAAGTTTTCTGA
>VTPC01001642.1:25279-52111 GCA_011009095.1 Ignelater luminosus
TAATTGATGCATCTAAATTTAGTTTGAAAGCAGTTCTATTGCACAATGGCAATGTATTGCCTTCAGTTCCCATTGCATATTCAGTTCACCGAAAGGAATCTTATGAAACTATGAAATGCCTTTTAACTAGCGTAGACTATAAATGGATACGAGTGGAAAATCTGTGGAGATTTGAAAGTTATAGCTTTATTAGGAATGCAACTGGGATTTACAAAATACAGTTGCTTTTGGTGCAAGTGGGACAGTTACGCTAAATCGCAGCATTATATTGTGAAAAGTTGGCCAAGTAGGCAGATAGTTGTGGGAGAAAAAAATATTTTACATGAAAGCCTTGTGGATAGAAACAATATCTATTTGCCCCCTTTGCATATAAAGTTAGGGCTGATAAAGAATTTTGTAACAGGTATGGACCATTGCAGAAGGTTTTCAGTACATAAAAGAAAAATTTCCAAAAATCAGCAAAGCTCAGATAAAGGAGGGCATATTTGTCGGTCCCCAAATTCGGCAATTAATGAATGACAGCAGTTTCAATGCGGTTCTACAAGGAAAAGAAAAGGTGGCATGGAATTGTTTCAAATCTGTCATAAAGGGCTTTCTGGGCAACAACGCAACGGAAAATTTAAAAAACCTCATCGACGAAATGTTAGCAACTTAACATAAAATAGGATGTAATATGTTACTAAAGATGCATTATTTACATTCCCATTTGGATTTTTTCCCAGACAATTTGGGAGCTGTAGATGGTGAGCATGGGGAGCATTTCCATCAAGGCCTTTCAATGTTGGAAAACCGGTACCAGAGAAGATGGAATTCAAACATGTTGGGTGATACTGTTGGTTACTGATTGGAGAAGACCCTAATACATCATTACACAAAAGAAAACTGTCAAATAGAATATTTTAATGGGTTTTATGTGCATTTTGTAATATAAAATGCATCTAATTACTTTAGCGTTTTATTTCGGAAATTATACGTGTTAGGGAAAAACCAAAAGCAGATTTGGATTCATATGTTAATCAGTGTAATCGAATGATACCGATACAATATCGGCCTCCATATTTTGAAATATTTGCTTCATATTTGATGCTACATTATGTTCAACTGCTTATATCAGCCACTGTATATTCATTTGTAATCCCAAGAGATTAACAAAAGTGTCAATAAACCCACAGACTCATTAGTTTAACAGGATTAGTAGTACATTTTCTCTTTTGTGCATAGAAAGTAGAAAATTGGAATCTTATTTAAAAGATGAGGTTTTTTTGAAAGAGATATATGGTTTGTATCGACAATAACATGGTCATTTTGCTTTTTTTATATTGGTTTATATCGGCTGATATGCACAACACAATTGGAAGCTTCCAATATTGCATTGTTGCAAAGTTCACAGTATGATTTCATTAAAATGTGATTTCCTTTTACAGATCACACTGCTATTAATGCTGCTATGTTAGTCTAACTGCAATTTTCAAGTGGAAAACAACTTTGGTAAAATGCTTTTTGTTATAGATTATCACTACACAGTGACACAGTGTAGACATTATTCCCAAAAAGATAATGTTATTTACTCTCATATGAAATAAATCTGCTTGAATGCCTTGAAATAAACATTTGTATCGTGGTACCAATTTCGAATTTTGTGGCCAAAAATCAAATTTTAAATCTAATTGATAAAGTAAATAGCTAAGCTAATTGCACAGGAAATAGAACAGGCAGCCTAATATCAATAATTTTTCAAACGATAGTCATCAATGTCAAGAGTAAAAACGTGTAGAAATTGATGTTTGTATACAGAGTTGGATTATTATTTGGTTAGTTTAAAATAAACATCCAAACTTCCAAGAATATACAGTGTGTCCAAGATAAGGATGCACAGCATGGGGATCTTGGAAACAGTAAGAGATACAGCATCGGTTAAATGGGATGAAAGTTGGCTATTTATAGGACCTTTTTGTTGGCATTTGCAACATCTAGATATCTTGGATAGTTTCAGAGATATTTTACAAAAAGTAGATTTCTTGATTTTCGTTATTATTTTATCTTTCCTTTATTTGAAGATATATCGGAAAACTAAAACCACTTTTCCATTGCCACTTTATGTTTTCTATTAAAATTCGCTAACAAAATTCCTGTACAACGTTTCAGTTTCGAGTAACCATCATCAACCTCATTTTTTTAAATAGGCGGAAAAACAATTGAAAATTGTTTTCAACAGCTCTTGTTGTCACGATTCTAATGATGTAAACATGATAAGGTTATTTTGATTTCTTATGCTATAAATTAATGCATTCTGCAATACCCTGGCCTGCACCATCACCTGATTTAACACCATTAGATTTCTTTCCTCTGGGGTTATATCAAGAATCATGTGCTCAACCAAAATTTTGAAGATGAACAGCAATTATTACAGTTGGCCACAGCAGGATTAAACACAAAAAAATCAAAACCAAAATAACCCTATCATGTTTACATCATTAGAATCGTGACAACAAGAGCTATTCAAAGCAATTTTCAATTGTTTTTCCGTCTATTTAAAAAAATGAGATTGATGATGGTTACTCGAAACCGAAACATTGTACAGGAATTTTGTTAGCATATTTTAATAGAGAACAAAAAGTGGCAATGGATAAGTGGTTTTAGTTTTCCAATATCTCTTCAAATAAATAAAAGAGAAAATAATGAAAATCGAGAAATCTGCTTTTTTTTTTAAATATCTTTGAGACTATTCAAGATATCTTGATTTTGCAAACACTAACAAAAAGGTCCTATAAATAGCCAATTTTCATTCCATTTAACCGATGCTGTATCTCTTACCGTTTCCAAGATTCCACCGCTGTGCATTCTTATCTTGGACACACTGTATACTTTTTTTTAACAATAAAGTAACTAATGTGAATGTTATGGATGAAAAGACCAAAGGTAGATATTTCAAAAAATATGATATAATTTTGTTTCTAAAATGGATAAAACCTGAAGCACTGTAATTTCAACATAATTTGTTTTAATTTTATATTTACTTAAGCTTTTAAAAATTTTGTTTAAAGTCGTTACAGATAACCTATATAATTTCAGAAACAGTACAGTATGTTAAACAAGCCCATATATGAATTATTTGCTCATACCTGCTCTGGAGTAATTTTTTCATGATTTTATATATTTTTATATATTCACTATGAAAATTCGCACAATGGCATACACCTTATAAACACAAGCACAACAAAAGTTGTATCTTAATATCTCACTTTATTTGATAATTATTCAGAACAGAGATCTCAAGATCAAACGAGTTTGTGAGATTTTTGAAAATCCGATTTTACTCAAAAACAATGCACTTTGCAAAAAAAGCACAAGTAACTTTGTTTGCTAAATTAAATGCAGATGTTTAAGTGTGACTACCCCTCCCTAAATCTCCATCCATGGTAAGAAGATTAAATGTAAAAGGTAGACCTTTTGTAGTTACAAAAAATTTGAATTGAATAGCTCACATTATTATGGAGATATTCGAGTAATAAGAATTTTCTTGTGGAATTTTAACACCCTGTATCTTGAAAACTAGACATTTTTTGACAGATGTTTATATGACAAACTGCACGAATTTTCAATATTTTCTCACCTCTCGAAGTTATCAAGATTAAGACTGAAACACCTTGTATAGTCACTTCTCTACTTTTACTTTACATATTATGTTCATTGACTATTAATTAATAACCAGAAATATGTAAGTTTTTATTTGTTACTTGCTTTAATATTTTCCTTGACTAATAAACAGTTTAACTACTCTGCGTTTATTGTAACAAAAATATTTTTGGCTGCGAAATTCGAATTTAGTACCACAATGATTTTGTGCAAACAGAGTAAATCCTGTATAAAGAATAAGGACACATACTAAGTGGTAAATCAGTTTATATAAAGTTTTCAGTATCCAAAGCATTATATCAGTCAAACTGAAGTCTAAATATAATAACTGCTGGCACCTATTACATTTACATTGAAAGTCAGACATCACATTATCACCAGTAATAAATAGCAAATAGTAATAGTATGATGAAATACCATATAGCTAACAACAGTTTTAATTTTAGATTTTGGTAAAATTCTTCATAAGCAAAAGAACTGTTTCATTTTAAAAAGAACCTTGTGTGTGTAATCGTAATTTAGCAGTGACAAAAATTAAATAAATTCATAAATCATATAGTGTAGCTAGGTTTTGAATTACATTTTTCAAAACTAAATTGCCATGATTAGGACAATCAAAATGTATCACATAGTTTGAAACCTCTATAATGAAAATTGAAAGTAATAAGTCATATTTCAACAAGTGCAGTTATCTGTATATTGGAGCTACTGCACCAAACAAATTTAAAATAAATTATAGTTATAAGTTTATTTATTACCTAATACAACAGATGAATCTATGACTTCAGATGAGACGTCTTCTAAATGCGAGTTATTTTCTACATGTTTTAATATGTCTTTGCATTCCAAATTATTAACAGCAGTTTCTTTAATACTGAAGGGTTCTTCAGCGTCTTTCAACCTTGTATCAGCTTCATTATCTACACTATTGTCCTTAACATCTACTAACTTGTCAATTGTTGATTCACTTTCATCACATTCTAAACCTTCAACCAATTTTTCAGTTTCATTATCAACCAGTTTCTCCACTGTTGATTCTACAGAATTTTCACTTTTTGATGGGATAACAGAATCTTCCACTTTCACAGGTAATATTTCCATAATATCATTTCCTTCAGCCTTATCAAGCAAATCTTTTTTTATTGACAAATTGGAATCTTCGGAAGATTGTACATTTACACTATCACTTACATTATTGCAAATTTGATCACCCTCTAGATTAATACTAGACTTTGAGTCAGTAAAGTCAGTGTTACCACAACTGTCACTGGAAATATATATTTCACTGTCATCATCTTTGATGTCTTCTTTAATATCACTTTTCATTAGAGAGCTCTTTTTTGGAGTGGTATGTGTCGAAGAAATACTAATCATGTCCAAATCAGCCCGAATATCATTTCCATTAACATACAATCTCACTGTATTTGATGAAACAAACTCCACTTGGAAGAGTGTAGTTCCTGTAAAACAATACAAGCATACATATACATCTGTATACAATTTTTTATTATGTAACATACCATCATTATACAGCTTAGCTAACTGATTTGATGTTTCTTCATTCCATCGAAAGCCAGGTAAAGGTTCTAGTTTACACTGGATTGCTAATGGAGCTTCATTTTCAATATCATCAGGTAATACATGAATATCATTTGCGGTACATGCCTTTCCAAAATCAATGAACAATACTTCATACATTGAATCTTTTTCACTAAGAACCCGAGCACGATACCATTTATTATCTGTAGAATAGAATGCTGCTACAATAGGGTTACCTTCCTTATATTCATATTTAGGCCATTCAGATGCCAGTTCTAGTTTTGCATTCATATTATTAATTTTATCTTCATCATTAACTTTTTGAAGCCAAAAGTCTGACACTGATTCAAAGGAAGTTATATAAGCATCTTCTGTTTGGGATATTAACTTTGAACTGATATCGACTCCATCTAAAAGTAACTTGACAAGAGAAGTTTCACCAGTACTAAATTTAACAATATTAAAAACTGTAGCGCCATCTGCAGATACATTTTTAAATTCTTCAGTAGCATTAGCAGACCACTGCAGCATTCCTTGAGGTTTTTGTAAACTGCATTTCTGAGCTAAAGCAGGCAACATGATGAGATCTTCTGGAAGTTGACGTAAACCTGTGCAAGTGCAGGAGTTTCCATAATCAATGAAGAGAACTTCCAATCCTGCTATAGTGTTAGACAAAATGCGTGCTCTGTACCACATCTCATCATCTGGGAAGAGTGCTGCACAAAGAGAACCAGGTGTACAATCTTCTAACTCAGGGAAATTTTCAGCAGTTGACAACTGTTCAGCTATCCATTCTAAATCTGCTACAGAGTTCTCTAATTGGATCCAAAATTCTGATGGAGAATTTAAATGACTCACATAACCGCTACAACTACTTTGAACTTCTAATTGTAATTTTACTGCTAGATTCTCATTTAATAGCACTTCTGCTACATTTTGACCATCTGCATATAGTTCAATGAAAGTAGTTTTTTCATCTTGGTGAATAATCTTAGCTAGTAGATTTTCTGTTCGAGTTAAGCTTTCAAATCGTTCACATGCTGAAAGACTCCATTCTGCATCAGCAGCTTTTACAATTAAACTGCAGCGGCGTGCATGCTGTTCTAATGAAAGTAAATCTGAGGGTAAAGTCTTCACTTCTGTAGTGGCATTGGTAAGTACATCAGTATTTCCATAATCCACAAAACGAACTGTTGTAATGTCAGCATCAGCATCTAGAACTTGAGCACGATACCACTGTTGATCAATAGAATATGGTGCAGCACAAAGTACACCAGCAGCTGGGTTTTCTAAAATGGCAAAATTAGACACTTGTTCTTGTAGTGTCATTTGTAAATTATTTATATTCACAACATCTTCAGATAATTGTATATAAAATTCACTAGGACTATCTATGTGACTTAAGATAACAGGTACTCCTACTTTATGTAGTTCTGGAACTTCTGAATGAGAGATGACATCTGTTTCTGGATGATCTGTTTGTGCAGGAATACTAGTTTCTTGTGTTTCTAATTGTTCAACTTCAGCAGGTTGTCCTATCTTTTGTATCTCAGCAACCCAACCTACTTCTCCATACCAAACATTTGCAGTTACTTCTTGTTCTATGTAACTTGCATCTATTTTAGAAGCTGAAACCTGAAAATAAAGAAACTTAATTAGTTTTGAACTAGAATGTCAAATACGTGTTTACAAATGTTTTGAAGTTTGATACTTAAGTGTTTATATATGTTTTGCACATTGATCACGATTTTGCAGATATAGAAGTCTGCGATTTACGTCTAAAAGCCTTCCTCGTGTAACATCATGTGACAGAATAATATTTTACATTAATAAGACAAGGATAGGTACATAACATTGCACTGATTATCAAATACAATTAAGACAACATGCACCTTGGGGGGTATAACAGTCTGTCTTTTTCTTATTAATTATAAACCATATTTCTTCATCTCGGACCATCCAACAGGTCCCATCCTAGTGGCTTTTCATTAATCACTCAAAAGGAGGAGAGTAAGAGGAGAGTCAAAATTGGAAATTTTACACTTTTTGAAAACAAAAAATCAGAATAACTCGAGAACAAGTGGAGGATACATGAAGCATAATGTTCTCAACTACCTTATACATGAGATGATGCCTAGCAGCAAAAATGGACAAAATCGATTGAGACCTTATGGTCAGGCCTAGCGAACTGGGACCAAGAATGCTGTCATGCACAGCCCCCAAAGAATGTTTCGCCCCAGGTGGTATTAAATTTGAGCCCATAGGCGTCCATGGGGTTGGGAGGTGGGTATTTTGTGAAGATATTAAAACAGCATTTGGTACCCCAATTGAGTATTTTTACCTGAATCTGATGCTGCTTGAACCGATTTCACACTTCTTACGATTCGGCTGCTAGAGGATGCAAACCAAGGAGGGCTCCTAGTTCAGAAACTATAAGGACTAAGGCAGTTAAATTCTGTTAAAATGATGGAGGAACTTTGGCGACAGGAAATTTTTGAAGTCCTATCGACTCGAAACCTTAACCATTGTATAGAGAAGGTAAAAATACGTAAAAAGTGCAGTACAGCCTTTTTTCAAAAAAACACTCTTTGTACCTGGAAATTGGATTTGATGATATAACATAGGAGAGTTGGTGCCCATAGGCATGCGGTCAGGTGATCAGTAGAAGCATTGCGGGGAGATATCTTGCGCTCTCGAATATCTTATTCTTATGGTAAAAGCTATACCAAGAATTATGACATTAAGGCGATATGGTCCAACTGGTGATTTTTAATAAATTAAAATAACCTAGAAATTAATAAAAAATGAAAAATATGATTTGTAATGAATAAGAAAGAGACAGATAGTATGGTTTAAGTTCAGTTTAAGCCCTCAAGCTTTTGGGGAGTTTCTATAGTTTTCCTGAAAGCCCACGTTGAGAGGAGTAAAAAGAGATCACTCCCACACTGAACAGTCAAGAAATAAAAGATAAATTTTCAAAAAAAAATGTTTTCAATGAAAATCTCCATAAGAAAATTTTTTTCCTAGATAAAGTGTCCATCCTATAGTTTTTCTCAAAGTCCACGATGAGATGAGTAAAACAAGAATGGTTTCAATTTTCCAAGTGAAAAAATAAAAAAAATTTGAATTTTTTAAAAATGAAAATTCCTTATGAGATTTTCTATGCAAGACAACTGAAAATGTTTGAAAATAGGTTAATCAATGTGAGGTTAGGTTAGGGATTAGGTTCACTGAAATATAATAATACTGGAAGGGGAGCTCGTGTATCGTGTCAATGAGTGGAAAGCTGTCTCTGCCTAACCCTACTGCGTTTGCACAGTAGGAGCCTTTTCACGTGCTGTACAGTACAGAGCAGCATGTACGACAAAGACAGGTGGCCCCTTTGCTTCGTTTCTCTGTCAGATAGCATTTCCTACCACACCGAGTGTTGCAGTATTATTAAATTTCAGTGGTTAGGTTAGGTTAGGTAGATGGTTATAATAAGAAATATTTTTATTGAAAAGAGTGGGAGTGGTCTCTTTTTACTCCTCTCAACGTGAGCTTTCAGGAAAACTATAGAAACCCCCCCAAAAACTTGAGGGCTTAAACCAAACATTTACTGATAGTACCCTCAGGGTACATCACGTGCACGTTTCCTATACAAGAAAAATAGTTAACTTTGCATTGATATATAGGTTAATTTTTAATTAGTCAAATATCAACTTCTAATAAATTGAAACGTGTTAATCAAAAAACTGGAAATTTGGAATAGGGCAAATATACAATTGACATAATTAGTTCTGAACATTTAGAAGTTCCATCATAAAGAAAGATGAAGCAAAAAAACTCCCAATATCATTAAACTGTCCATAAGTGTAAAGGTATTTAGATTTTGATTTTTTTTTATCAACATTTTTGTAGGTTTAATAACAGTAATGAAGAAAGATATCTGAGGGTATACAGCGTTCAAGATGTTTCTGGATCATATATGGCTGTGGAAGAATGACAGTTTGAGTATTGTAAACCGAGCTGTTTATCTATTAACTCAGCTTGTAAAATCTTATTGACACTTAATGTGCTTCAAGGTTATGATTTTATGACAGTCCTCACACTGTTCTCTTGATTTCTTTTTGACAAAACAAAACTAATCGGTACTAAACATTTATGTAAAATTTTTGATCGTGCAACAGCACCAAATGCAGGTACGAAAATTTTCAAAAAAAAAAAAAAAAAGAAAGAAAAACACTTCCTATCTAACAAAATAAAAGCATGGCCTGTTACAACAGAAACATCGTGAACGGAGTATATCTTAAAATCTAGAAATCATTTTAATCAACGGAGGTTCGAAAGGAAAAATGCAATTCATCTGACATCTCAGAAAGCATAGTAATGAAGATAAAATATGTTATTTATGATTTTTGTAAAGGTGAGATATATCTTGAGAAAGATTTTTACAAATTATTAAATTATCAATAAGCATTGACATCAGCCGACATTTGTCAATATACCTTTTATGCTTATTACCCTTCAGTCTTCAACTAATACTTTATTGTTTTAAAGCTGCATATGCAACTGATTTTCTTACTTCTTTACATACAGGGTGTCCCAAAGAACCATGGCTATAGAGCTACCAGATTCCTGGGATCAAAATAAGACGATTTAACTCAACTTACCTACATCCCAAGTTTACCATATACAAGATACCAAGTGTCAAGATTGAATTTAAATTTTTTGGATTTTCTACATGCTCGTTACTCTAAGGCAGTGATTCTCAACCTTTTTTTCGTCACGGCACACTTTTAATAATTTAAAAATTTGGTGGCACACTAACGATAAGATAGATTTAAAAGAATTTTACTAAACTAGTATAATAGGTTTGTTTGAGTTAAATCTAGAACCAGTCCTGAACTGTAATAGTCATGCGCATTGGTTCAGGCAGTCCCTGCTAGGAAGGTAGAACCAATCAAACTACTTGTCTGACGTCACTTATGTATGGGTATTCGTAGTGGCGACACATTTCAAAAATATCACGGCACAGTGGTTGAGAATCACTGCTCTAAGGTATCTAGTAAATGGTACATTCTACAGGAAAAATGCAAGAGTGACTTTCTTTGCCAAATTGATAGTTAATTTCAAAATTTGAGGAATTTTCTAATTTTGCAGTGCCCTAACAATTTTCTTTAGGGACTGAGCTAACCCCTCTCCCCTTTCCCCTGCCTCTGATGAAGATATCAAACACAAAACTAAATAAAATCATAGGAACCTTAAAGTAACAAGCAAGTAGAAAATTTCATCCTGATGTACCTTGTTCTTGAAATATTGAAAAAGCTAGAACTTTTAAATTCAACTTTGACACCCTGTATCTCAAAAGTGGTGAATTTTAGGATGTAGGTAAGTTGGGTTAAATCATCTTATTTTGATCCCAGGAATCTGTGATAGCTCTATGTCCATGGGTTTTTGGGACACCCTGTAGAAAGGAACAGAACTTACCTCTAAAGCTAATATGTGTTGCATCAAGAATTTTGGAGTAAGATTTCTCAATTCAGAAATAGAAACTTCTTCTGAATTCCCATAATCTACATAGATAACTTTAACATTTTCACTTTCAACGCTTTCAACTTGACCACGGTACCAGTTACCGTCAGAAGAATGCACAGCATACACTTTACCAATTTCTGTTGTAAATGATTCAATCTCACTGCCATGATAATAACTGAACAGATTTTCTAATAATCGAGCAAGCACTTCAGCAAATTCTGAAGGTTGCAAAAATATGCGATATTTCTCATCTTCTACAGGAGTAAAGTATGATATCCATCCAGTTATACATGAGCGTAGCACAGGTAATGGACACAATGCATCTATGGTATCGTATGCTCCTTCATCTGGTTCTATAATTTTTAATTTAGTTCCTGTCGTATCGTATAAGGTAATCTCAGTTCTGAAAATAAAAGGTATAACTTTAGTTTTTTAGCTTTATTCCACGAACACTACAGAACTGTTAACACTTACTCATGCTTGTCAGTGGTATCATTAAGTCAGAAACTAAATTTTAAAATAATTCAGCATATTGAGTTTTACAGTGTTGTGTCAGCTGTGCATAAAATCAAATTCCACATTTGTGCAGCTGTATTAAAGGTTTTCTTCAGTGTGTAAAATACATGGAATAAATTTTTTCAATTATGTTCACAGTCAATAGAGAAAAACCTTCTGGACCAACAGCACCAGAATCTTGACCTATGGATAGCTGATACAGCACCATAAATTAGGAATGGCAACATTGCTTGAGCAATAAACATGTTAACTTTTAATTTATATAGCTTACAGGCAATTAAAGAGAAGTGTTATGCCTCTGGTGGTAAAAATGCTCAACTAAATCGAGGTTTTTAGGTTTATTTACGTGTTGTTTACTGTGTATTTCAATTTTCAAGTCGAATCAAGTTATTACATCAAGTGACTATTTATTATTAATTCTTTGTTGTTTTGGTGTAGCTTAGGTGTATTTTATTTTAAAAGATGTCATGAATTCAACAACAGCTTCTAACCAAATTACCCAATCCTAAATGTACCTAAATATTCTTTTAATCCACATAAGATTTACACTACCAGAATTTAAAATCATTTCTCAGATGCAAAAAGTTGCACTTAAATTAGTAAATACTTTAAAAAAGAAAGCTAAGCCTTACACTAACTTTTTTGTTTTAAAGTCAACTGATTTTGATTGAATTGCCCATACAGCTTTTTAGCTGCATTAAGTTTTATATGAGATAGAATTTATCAAATCGCAATGGATAATTGGATATACTAAAAAATGCTTAGGACAAAAGAAAATAAAACTTACTTTTCATTTAATACATTATCAACATAAATAATAACATCAATTCCAACACAACTGTTTAAAACATCTTCATGCTTTTCTGTTGCAAACTCTAAATTATGCAGAGTGGATAGTAATGTGAGCCCATTTTGAAGTTGTACATAAAACGCATCTAAACCTTCTACTTCAGTTATTACAGCTCTTATTTGTTGTCCAAGTAATATAGATGGATCAAAGTCTTCAGTATTTAACATTGTATATGCTGCCAGACCAGCTGACACTAGGGTTTCGCTTATATTTTGGCCATCACATGTCAATTCTACTAAGTACCTAGAATAAAAACTCTATTTTTAAATTTGTACCACCAAATAGAATTAATGATAGAGGTCTACAGAATAAAATAATATGATAATAATAAACAAACACAAAACAATAAATAAGTCACTTTTATTATGAAAGAAATATTTTTGTTGGATATGCAATATTAATTTCAAACAGCAAAGCAGTTACTTACTTCTGATTTTGATTCTCTACAAAAGAACATGTGATTGATTCTTTTGCAAAATAAGTACTAAATATATCAGGAACAGGCCATGCATCACCCAAATGCACAATTCCATTTAAGCCGCAATGAATAGCTTGTGCAGGAAGTGTCATAAATTTATTTTCGATAGGCCACACTTTATTGGTAATACAAACATTTCCAAAATCTACATATTGCACACGATAATCTAAACCTTTAACTTCTAATACTCGGCCTCTATACATAATACCATCATCAGGATACACGGCTATCACTGGTGCACCAGAGGATGCATGATCAGGTTTAATATTAAGATAATGAGTTTGAATATCATTCATCATAGTTCGAAAATCTTCCTGCAACAATGTTTTAAAACATGTTATATTCAAATCATTGATAGTAAGTTTATTAATTAAAGCTTAGCGATCAGCAAGTTAACTAAATACATTCATTACCCGAGTTTCCACTAACTGGCAGAAGAAATTTGTAGGATCATGAAACCAACTGACAACAACTTCTCGAAATTCATTTCCAATTTGCGGATATGTGTACTCTGCATTATTTGGAGCAGGATCTGTTACTTTCATATTTGCAGGAGGGTTATCTCGTCTAGTGAAACTCGATGAATTACCAAATGAAGTTCCTTTCTTTTTATTAAAATCGAATTTATTTTTCGATCGTTCTTCGTTATTCGGTCGTGGGCTACGTCGCCAATTCTTTTCTGAACCATCAGACCAATTACCCTTTTCACTACCATCTCTACTGCAAAAAAGAAGAAAAATACTATGTAAATATAAGTGTTACTCAAGATATATTTGGTCTTCAAGTCATGTTTGATGGTGTAACACTGACTGCAGTAACAGTTGTGTGCACTGAAATATAATAATACTGGAAGGGGCGCTGTGGTAGAAAACGCGAACAGACAGAGAAACAAACCAAAGGGGTCAGCTGTGTTTGTCCTACACTCATACAGAATGTGAAAAGACTCCTACTGTGCAAATGCAGTAGAGTTAGACAGACACAGGTGGCCCCTTTGATATCAGTCTGTTTCGGAACGCTTTCCATTCATTACACGATATCGAGCGCCTCTTTCAGTATCATTATATTTCAGTGGTTGTGTGATACAAGCTTTAAAGTAGCTCCGAAGCTCAAACAGTGGGTCATATTAGGAATGATCTATTAAATTTAAGATGTCCTTTAAAAACAGCAAGAATTATTGTACTAAAAATCATTTAAATTGTATTTATGGCAGAAACAACCTAGAATATTTCAATTTGAGATGAAGGTTATATGGATGATATTAAGCATTTTAGTGACAAATTACAACACTTGGTGGTTTTCAGGTTTAAACTACTGCATTTTCACAATGTTATAATGTCATTTTTAAACATAAAGTGTATTTTGACCATGAACTATACGCTAGTGGTTTTAAACGACTGCAACTTTACAATGAACTAATGACATCAAAATGTCATTTTTGAACCTAGTTCCTATAACTATTCAACAATCGTCATGAGTATTCAATAGTTCAAACTGTTTTATTAGGTAAGGAGTGAATTTCGAAGTTGGAGAAGGATGAAAATAATAAGAGCTTGAATATTATCGAAATAATAGCAGATAGATACAAAACATAGGTTATAAAGAAAGAAGGTATGCATGCAAAATTTTGAGGTTACCTTGATGGTATAACCCTTGTGGATGGGGCACGGAGGTAACTTTGAAGTCTTAAATAGGAACCCCTATTTTTTATTGCAGATTCGGATAGTACGTCAAAAAATATAAAACTTTTATTCAAAACATTTTTCTCGATTTATGATGGATGGCGCTGTAATCGACGAAATTTAATTTTTCCGACTTCTTCAATTGAGAACCAATACAGCTGTTTCTTAAGAGCGATAGAGACCATGTGACAAATTTGAAACTACCACCAATGTCCCCTGCTAGCGTGTCTCTTACACTCAACCCTCCGAATACAAATGCAGCATGCACCCCTAATTTCTGTTTCTTACATAGCACCATAACAACCCTTACAAGTTTTCTAGCGGCAACATTGCCCTTTTGGTTTCATATTTATCTGGAAACGTGCGGACAATAAATTGTGACAAGTTTTGTGTTAGGAAATGATTTAGTTTTTACTTTTAGTTTAGATTTTATCATTATGGGTAGAATAAATGAAGCAAAAAAAAGCTATACTTGTCTTCTAAAAGAAAATCTCGCAGAAATGGGCTTTAAGATAAGTAACTTATATGTACTAAACTAACTAAAACAGATATACTTTATGATTTAGTTTTCTAGTTTCCTTTGCTTCACAATTTAATGCAACGATTTCATTAGGTATAACCTTAGAGTAAATAGGGTTTTAGAGGTGCGACCTAATAGACTTTAAGTTGGTGGTCAGGGGCAAGTGCGGATATGAGGGGGTGTTTTTACACACTTTTACATGTGCGTGATGGGTAGCACCGTGATTGGTTCTACGGTAGGTGTTAGAACTAACATAAGTACACAAAGCGGATTACGCCCAAACTAAAACTGTGCAGGTAGAAAGCAGAAGAACCTGCATTATGATTTATGATCTTAAGGAAAGTCTTTCTTAAGAAAGATCTAGGTACTTGTTGTCGCTCTTTGTATTTTATCGCTTTTAAAGTATTTTATTTTAAAACTGGTAGTATTCCCACTAACTAGAATATCCTCTTTTAGGAAGACCTGACAATCCTTCCGAAATTGCGATGTTATCGTATTTCAGCTTTAAAATTATTCAATAAAACAATTTTATGATTTATTATTATAGCAGTCTATATTTTTCGTAAGAGTAAATTATTATGATATGATATAAAAGATCTTGATCAATAAAGCGCGTTCTTTGTTTTTTATAACCTTATTTTATTAGCCAACTTATTGAAAACTTTTACATCAACACGCAGACAAATTGTCTTTATTGGTCAATTGAAAAACTAAAAGTTGTGCTGTATTCAGAATTTTGTAATCAGTCTAATTATCCAATAATATACAGCATGTTACATTTTAAAAATTTATTCTTTACAGCATCGCTGCTCTTTTGTTTTATAGGTGTTTTCATTCTAAGTCCATTGGAGCAAGCACAAGAAATTATATGATCCAAGTTTTTGAACTTTTTGAAAAACTTTATTCTGACAAAATTAATGTGTGTAATGGAAAATCAATCACACTGTATGCAGCTAATAACCCACTCTATATGGTATGATCAGACTATGAATACAATCTGTTAATTATACTTTATAATAACACCCACACAAGAAGTGAGAACATGAAAAATTCATTTTACTTCCTCGAGTATTACACAAAGAAACAAATATCACATCATTTATCACATGTCATTAAAGCAATTATTGAGAACAAATAAAGTTGTATAATTACATTTACATTGTTTCCATCTGTTCAATGAACTAGAATGATGTCACAGTAATTCCTGAAGTAATGATATAATAATAATCTTAATAACATTAATAACCAGACTATGAACAATCTAGATTTTATTATTGTAAGTCATACTGTCTTTATTATGATACTCTTAATTCAATGAATAATAGAAAATAACATTAATTTCCTGAATGATCACACCTTAAATCTCTGCATATGATAATCTACCATCAGAGATGACTTATATTTTAATTGAAGAAGCATTTGTATGTATAAAATTATAGTGAAAGTTTGATTATCTGCAAAATGTGTCTGGTTAATAAAAGAAGGTCACGGGCGGGCAAAATTGGCCCCCGTGAATGAATTGGCTTGTATAAAAGTAAATTTGTCAGCTAAAACTAACTTTCAAACAGAAATTTAACCAAATAACTTAGTTCAAGCTATAATATATGCCTATGCCAAAGGGTATTTGCTATTGTGCAAGCCAATTCAGTCCCAGGCACCAAGTTTGTCCCAGTGTATTAGATAAAGCAGTATTTTGGTTAACCAACTTTCTACTGCATAACTGAAGTTAAAAAAATAACAGTTACCTCTGATTAGGAGATTTTTCACCTCTCTTCCATTTAGACTGGTTGTTTGTATTCCATCCACCTTTTTTCATATCATCACTATTACCCCAATTATCTTTTTTGAAACCTTCATTGTCCGCATTCCACTTATCTTTTTTGAAACCTTCATTATTTTTATTCCAATTATCTTTTTTGAAACCTTCATTGTCTGTATTCCAGTTATCTTTTTTGAAACCATCGCTGTTTGTATTCCAATTATCTTTTTTGAAATTATTATTGTTTTCATTCCAATTATTCTTTTTAAATCCATCCCTGTAAAAAGGTAGTTTTTTATTATAATTATTTAACAACTACTAATAGATAACCGTAGATAACCTTACTTTCTTCCCTTAGTACGATCAAAATTATCCCCACCACCTTTTTGATCGTTTCTGTAAATAAGAATACAAAGCTCTAATATCCATTTATTACTGATATTTATACTCGAGGACCATTTTACAGAAAACACTAAAAATTAGTCAAATAAACTTTTAAAAAGTAATTGCTATAGAGGCTGTCTAGTAATAACAATCGATGATGTTTAACCATAGTTTCTGAAGATCAAATGATGACGATTCATTAAAAAAAGTTAGATAGGTAACAAGTTTTAGTTCATCAGTTATAAGACATTAAAGTTGAGAAGAATTTTTCTTTATCCCTTTAACAGTGTCACAACAACTTAATGGATCTTAATGAAATTTGGTATATTGACTTGTTTTACATAAATATACACATAGTGTGATGATATTCAAAAACTATATGGTTTAAAATAAAAAAAAAAGGGTTAATCATTCAAAGAATATAATATGATTAAGTGCATGTACAGTAGGTTTTGTGATTAGGAATAGATAACGAAAAGTAGGTTGTATAGAGTGGGCGGCAAGATAATAAAAAAAGGAAAGGAAAAAAGGTAAGTGTGTGGAAAAGAAAAATTGAAAAAAGGGGTATCTAGGTGTGGTTGTTGATAGATAAAAAAAAAATGAAAAATAGAGAATTGTGAAATAAGTCTTTTCTTTTAAAAAATGAAAAGAAGTAATAATAAAAAAGAAATGTATATGGACCATTAAGATTATTTTTGTAAATGGTTATTAATATTCGTTATTTATATGATTGTTAAGATGTTTATGTGTATGGTTATTAAGATTTTTATGTGAATGGTTCTTAAGATTTGTTATATTTATGGTTTCTGTTATGTTTATTGCGGTTTATGTGCAATGTGACATGTTATCACAAGAAAAGTACATCAAAAATAAAATAAAATAAGGTACACCAAATAAATAGACTTTTATTTATCATTAATTGACTAAAACAAAAAAAAAACATCGACAAAGAGAGACCAAACGGAAATGAAGAAAGAATCAGTACACTAAATGGAAAAATGAGGAAGAAAGCAAATGAGTAGAGTGACTTGGTGCGCGTTCCCAATTTCACTGTGGTGAACAATTATTGGATGAGATACAAAGTGCAAAATTGTGAGAAGACGAGACTGAGTGCTATAAAGGTGAACAAAGGATACCCAAGAAGAGGAAGAGGACCTACTAAAGTTTATAGGTGGTATAATTAGAAATAAAATAAAAAATAAAGTAAAATCTTAACTACTAAAAAAGGAAGAAAGTTAAAATAATAAAACTGTGTAGTTAGTATAGTTAGATAAAAAAAAAAAAATGTAAAAATTCTTTGAATGAGTTGATCATTATCAATTTATAAATTTTTTTTACAAACATATCTTGACATTCATAATAGAAGCTGACAAATCTCAAAGTTAATGTCATAACCATTAACCTATAATTAACAAACATTTTTTTGACATTAATTTAAAATTTTGATAAATAAAATTCAATTTCGGCCCATGAAATAAGACTATAATTAAATGTTGTGGAAATCATTACATTGAAGTTAATATATCATTACAATAGGTTAACACCTGGTTCCCTGCGCTATTGTGTAAGTATGGCATAATTCATCAAAAGTGTCAGTTCCTCCTTTACCGCAATATTCCAAAATAATTTCTGTTTTTCCACTTTCATTGTCTATTTCATTGCCATGATGCACTATGGAAAGAAGCAACACAACTTTGTTCTTTTTTAGTGCACATGAGACGAGGGTTTTTGTGCCATCGTATGCAAATTTACTGCTTCCTTCTTGCTGATGTTTCAGAAAAGCAAGTGGGATTTCTCACTTATTCTTCCTTAAAGTCTCAATCATTGTAAACATTGCTTTAACATGTAGGTAAATAGATTTATTGATGAAAACCAATTGTTTAGTTATACAGGGTGCGGCAGCATAACTTCCTTTTTTAAAATGCGCGCCATTCAGTTAGTTGATGTCATAGCGGAGCGCTAGTGGTCTCGTTCAAGAGGGGGTACTGTAAAGTTTTGTCCCGACACGGTTCAGTCGCCATCATGCGTTGGAATAGTGAGG
Source organism: Ignelater luminosus (assembly GCA_011009095.1). Lineage (NCBI taxonomy): Eukaryota > Metazoa > Arthropoda > Insecta > Coleoptera > Elateridae > Ignelater > Ignelater luminosus. The sequence goes on from VTPC01001642.1 coordinate 44,199, forward strand.
AGCGTGCCTTTGCCGTTGAGGCCTACTTTTCAAGCGGATGTTCGGTTATTGCAACACAGCGTGCATTTCGGAATCGCTTTAATTTAGCCCCGTTGGCTCCCGTGCCAGACCGCAAATCAATTGTTACATGGGTCACTACATTCAGACAAACTGCAAGTGCAACAAAAAGAAGAACTGGAGTCCCTCGGCCCGTTAGATCACCTGAGAACATTGAAGCAGTGAGAGCGTCAATGTTGCGATCACCACGGCGTTCTGCGCGCAAACACGCATCTGCCCTTAGACTATCCGATCGTTCTGTGAGAAGAATTCTTCGTGATGATCTTCATTTTCATCCCTATAAGATGGCGATAGTGCAGGAACTTTCAGAACGTGACTTCAATTCTCGGATGAACGCGTGTGAGCTTCTTCTTGATGTCGTTCCCGAGGGTGCTATTGTTTTTTTTAGCGATGAAGCCCATTTTCATTTGTGTGGGTCGGTTAACAAACAAAACATGCGCTACTGGGCTGACACCAACCCTCGAGAATTGCATCAAAGGCCTTTGCATTCACCCAAAGTCACAGTGTGGTGTGCAATTTCCTCAGCTGGAATTGTTGGTCCCTGGTTTTTTGAGGAAAATGAGGTTACAGTGACAGTGAATTCGGACCGGTATGTAAACATGCTACAGAATTTTTTTTTCCCACGGCTAGAAGAGTTGGATTTGGGGGACACTTGGTTCCAACAAGACGGTGCAACAGCACACACTTCAAGAGCATCGATGGCTGTTTTGAGGGAACACTTTCCAGAGCGCCTTATCTCAATTAGAGGCGATTTGGAATGGCCGGCACGCTCTCCCGATCTGTCCCCTTGTGATTTTTTTCTATGGGGTTTTTTGAAATCCCGTGTTTATGTGAACCGTCCAAGAACCCTACAAGATTTGAAGACCAACATCCAAGAAGAAATTGCCAACATAACACCTGCTATGCTAACAAGAGTCATGACAAACGCCAGAAATCGGTTTACGCAATGTATGGAGAATGGGGGACGTCACCTAACAGATTTGATCTTCAAAACAATGTAAATAAAAACTTTAGACATGTACCTACATTATAAAAAATAAATAAATATTTTCCGATGCATACAATAGTTTTTATTGAGTTTTGAAAAAAGGAAGTTATGCTGCCGCACCCTGTAGTTCTACCTGTACCATGTATAGCCTGAGACCATTTTTTTGATGTAATGAAAGGGAATTGGTAGTTATTTTCTGTCTTAACCTTTCCAGTGTATGGTATTGCATCAACCATATACCAAGTTTTTGCATCATTCGTCATGACCACATTAATTCTGTACTTGTCTGATGTTGAAGCTAGGTATACCTTAAACAGACACTTTCCTCTGTAACCCATTAGTTATTCATCTATGGTACAGTATTCAAAAGGAATTATAATATTTTCTGCAATTCAATATGAATTTCTCAAAAATAATCACGTATTGGAGCAAATTTGGCCAACTGCTTTCTTTGCGGTCGAGTAAGCTTGTCAACAAATCAAAGGGAAGCAAATAAAATCTGAAATCTCCTTTGATTCATGGTTGCTCTAAAGAAGTTCCATATTTTGTTGACCACAATTCGTCTAAATTCAAGTGGTTAGCCTTTTGGACACCCATTAAATAAAGTAAGCTCGGACATTGTAGTGTCACAATAAGTTACTTGATCATGTTGTAATGTCAATCTTCATTTGTATGAACAAGAATGGTTTCTAGTATTGCTTTGTTTATGAAATCTTATTAGCAGCACCTTTTGGCCTCGGAAGATGAGTGACTATATTTTTTCTTTGTCTTCTGCCACGTTTTTTCAGAACAGCTGTTGACCACTTGTACCCATTTTTTCCCAAAAGCACCGATGTTTGTTGTTTTTTGCTTTAGGCTGTTCCTCAACTTCTTCACTTTGCTCACTTCAGTGCAATTCACAACATAAAATAATTAAATATGAAGGCAGAAAGCATATTCCAAAATGACTTTTAACCGTTGTCTTTGTTTTCTTAAATTTTTAATAAATAGGGTGCTTGATCTAACATCTAAGCATACTCCTTAGAGAGAGGCTATTCAAGAGTTATAATAATGTCATTGAACAAGATTTAAAATTAAATTTATATTTATCGTATGTCCAATATAAAAAACCAAAAGTTTTGAAAAATTGTAAAGGTCCATTGTAAAAGAATTCAGCAAACACCTTGTATGTTTAAGAAAATCGCCAGTTGGGCTATATCGCCTCCTTATACATGTGCTATGCCTGTAATAACTCTTGGTATAGCCCTCACCATAAGAATAAAATATTCAAGAGCACGAGATATCTCCCCGCAACACTTAAAATAACTACCCTAATGCATGCCTATGGGCATCTCACTTTTCCATGTTATACCATCAAATCTGATTTTCAGGTACAAGGAGTGCTTTTTAGAAAAAAAAGGACATATTACACATTTTACGTCCTTTTACCTTTTCTTTACGATGATTAAAGTTTCCAAGTCGGCAGGATGTATGGTTCTGGCACAAAGAACGAAAAACCAAAAATAATGAACTCACAAGAGATCTTAAGATTTCCTACCTCCAACGTTTCTCCTGCTATTCTAACCAAATTTGGAAGAAAAATGCACAAAGGTTTGGGAGAGCTACATGTCAAATCTCAGCATTAATCACTCAAAGATAACGGTACTTTCCCCTAGGTTTAGAGGGTCTTTTTGGAAAGATTCGGTATTTGCTTACAGAATCATGTATAGGTCACTAGAGTACATTCACTGCAAAAGATTCATCTCTCTAGCTTAGAAGGTGTTCATTCCAGGGCCATACCTGCAGGTTTTTAGTCTTTCACGTTTTCGACCTTGTAGGAAAAGTATTTGTTCCCTATCCTATGGCACATCAAAGTGTTGCAACCATGTTTTCCTAGAAACACAAATAACTGCCCCAAAAAGATCCAAAAAATTAATTAAAAAAATGTGGAGTTAATCGAATCAAATCCAGTGTTTTCAAGTGGGTAGATAAGCCTTCCTAGAACATAAATCTTGAATATTATGTTGATCCGACTATCCGGATGGTTTTCGTGAAGGTTGCAAAATTCGTAGATTTCCCAAACAGTTTCTTGAGGGGGGCTTTGTGATTTCCTGTTTTTTTACCAAATTCTCTCTCTCCTATCCCGCCATAGTGTTTGCGAAGCTGTGTCAATCGGTGAAAACCAGACTCCTGTAACACTTATAGTTTCAGAGTCTTCCTAAGTTTGATCTGTCGCACCCTCTAATGGTCAAATCGTAAGAGCTGCGAAATCGGTTCGAGCAGCTTCAGATGCAATCTTCTCAAGATCCTCACACCAATCCCCCCTCCTGCCTCCTGCCTCCTCCTCCCAGATAGCTAGGTCTGCTCATAAGGTCCCAATCAAGTTTGTCCATTTTCGTCGCTAGGTGTCACCGCGTGCATAGGGTAGTTTATGTTCTACTTACCCTCCAAGTTTGGTCAAAATTGGTTCACCTGTTCTCAAGTTATTCTGATTTTTTATTTACAAAAAGTACAAGTTTCCAACTTTGACCCCCCTTGCTCCCTCACCTATTGGGTGATTAATAAAAAACCGCTAAACATAACAGGTCTAATAAAAATAGTTTATTTTTTTATAACAAATATATTCTTTAACTGATAACCAAGGAGTGGTATCAAATAGTTGATGATGCAGTAAAGTTGCCCATATACTCAACTGTAGGTGCATATAAACACATTGTGCTTATCAATACTACTTGGCTGGACAATCACACACATGCAATTTTTGTTTATCAGTGGCTCGATGGATTTAGACGTCCTTTACCTGTGTACACCTTAGTAACATTGCACCTGATGCAATTACGTCACCATGACTTATCAACTAATCTCTGCCACTCCTTGCTGATAACATCATAAGAAATAAAAAGACATGAAAATGCGCATAAATAAAACCAGGTTGCTTGTTTTCAACCAATAAAGGAACATATTTTAGTAATACCTCATTTTGTAAAATTTTCAGAGCTTAAATGTTTAATTCAAATACTTAAATTGAATTAGTGAATGGAATGTCCAAACATACCATACATTGGAGATAGCAACGTAGGTTATCAAAGGGCAATCAGTAGACTTACATCACTTTATTTTTGTCTACTCAGAGAATTCAAAACTGCACTTACATAATTTTTGCATTTACTGATTCAATTACATTTTTATCTTTACAGTAAAACCTCCATAAACCAAACTTGTCTTTATGAAAAATTACAGATATCTCTTCAAACTAAGAAATGAAAAATATTTTCATGATGCAAACGACAGACGAGTATCCGTTTAACAAAAAACAACTGCATATGATAAAAATCTACATATCTTAAGAGTCCTTGTTTAAGCAGGTTTTACGGCATTTGAAAAACTGTCTTACCTTGGTGGCTTTGATTGTCGCCAAGAATCTTGCTTATTGTTATTATCCTTCGAGTCCTGATGATTCCACCCTTTATCCTCATTTTGATCACTGTTAAAATTCAAAATTAAAAATTCAATCTGTCTTAATAACAAAGTAAAACACAAATAAAAAATTATAATTACCGAGCAGATTTATAATCCATTCTTTGTTGAACTCCTTTATTACTAGTTGGGCTCTTTCGTTTTCTCTGCTCTATATGATGACTATCTTGAATTAGTAATGGACTAACTTGAGATCGTGCCGTAGCAATCCTTTCTAATAAAAGAGATCCCACATTATACCTAGAATTATCAATAAGATCTACCAACGCTCTATTTCCTTGCATTTCGACAACTTTCATGACAAACTCTTTCTCAAGAATAAGTTCTTCTAAAATACCATCTCTTTCAGTATCATCTTCCATATTTTGATAACCATTCAAACAACATTCGAGAGCTTGTGGACGCAGCACTGTTAACTGTTCTCCGTTTGGCACTCGTAAATTATTTATTGAAACAACTTCTTCATTTCCATAATCCACATAACGCACTCGAATATTATCACCTTCTTTACCTAGTACTTGAGCTCTATACCATTGTCCATCAGCATCAAAAAGTGCACAACAGGGCAGATTTACTTTAATTTGAGATAAGCTTAATGCGCTTCCATGAGGGCAACTGTCTTGCAACTCTGCCATTACTTTACGTAATTCTTCTTCCTTAGATTTAATTTGAACATAAAAATGACTGCAGCTGTGTACATAACTTACACGCACTTCTTGGCTAAATCCACGTGTTAATTGTATAGCTTCTGGATATGCTATTAATGCAGCTCGTCTTAATACATCTAATACATTAACATTTTTATCATCCCACAAAATGCAGAGCGGTAGCGCAGAACGAGTTGGTGGTGGTAATGCTCGCATGCGTAGTAGTTTATCACTAACAAATTCTTTAAAGGCACATTTCATTTCTAAAGTTACGCTAGATCTTTCCAGGCCCGCTAAGGCATATCGCATAGCCATAACTTTTGGAATCACATATTTGAATGGTATTTGGTAAAGATTATCTAGTGGGACAACTTCTGTATTTCCAAAATCTACATAAAATACTTTATATTGACCATCTACCATACTGGTTACTACTGCCCTACATATATGTTCATCTTCTAGACATCTTGCTACACAAACAGTGCCTGGTATAGGATCATCTTCTAATGGTTGTAAATTCATACGATTCAATTCTTTCATTAATCTTGCTAACGAATCTTCTAATTTTTGAAGTTGTACAGAAAAGTGACATGGTCCATCTGATACGTATGATACATATACATTGTTTTCTGAGCCAGGCTCTAATGAAACTGCTTTGTATGTTACTAATGTGGGTCCTGATGCTGCAGGCTGCATAGGTGGTGCAGCAACTGGTGAAGAAGCAGTAATCGGCCTTGCATGAATAATAGGAGACGTAACTGGAGGAGTCATTTGATAACCAGGTGGTACATTTGGCATCATGCTTTGTAGCATCATTTGTTGTGCTGTTATTGCAATAGATAGTAGCAATCCCTGATTAAATAATGGTGCCAATGCATCGTCACCATCTTTAAATAACTTAATTAAGGTATGAGGTCCTAGTTGACACATTATAGCCCAAGCTAATTCCATATATCTTATTTCACTACTAATTAATGCTATTGTATCATTATCCCAACCTGTTCCTTTATGTGTTACATTTGCAATAACAAATTCTCTAGCCTGCGGTGGAATAGTTATCAAACCAGGTGCAAAACTTCCAATCGTTCGAATATTTGTTATAGGTATAATGTCTCTATTACCATAATCTATAAAGTGCACTTCAACAACATGTTGAGGCAACATCGCAATGTTAGTAATTCGACCCCGATAATAAGCACCATCTTTATACTTTGCACAACATAGGAGACCATTATGAATATGTTCAATCGAGGGCATAAAAAGACCATTATCAAATTGTACCGTCATTTGCGTGAGAGATTTTTCTATAACTAACGGCATATTTCTCTCTGTCTGGCCCCATACTTTCAAAAAAGATCCATATTTTTCAATGTAGGTTATGTATAGGAAATTATTAGCTGCCATTGTGTTCTCAATTTTTCACACTTTTTTTTACAAGACTTATTAACGGTGAACGGTTTAATCAGAAGTTAATTTAGTACAACTACATGACAAAAAAATCAACGGAACGACTAAAAGTTCAAATTCTTCACTATCTCAATATAATTATCAGCATGAAAGATAATTTATCTCGGAAACATTCAACTTTATTTGGAAGAATCTGACGTGACTTACCGGATGACACGATCTTTACACTTTTACTTTACTTCACAATCAAAAGAACGAAAACGACCTCTTGTCTTTGTTTGGCGCGTTTCAACTTTAACCTCTAGCGTCGGAAGCTGTAGCCAAACATCCAAACATTCAACATAACCACCGCCAACATAAAATAATTAGAAGTATTTTTTAATCAGGAAACGACTTGCATTATGGGTAGCGATAACTAATATGCGCAGGAATAGACAGAAAAAGAACCGCAAGCGCTAGTTTTAAATTATTGGCGGTATAAACTTAAAATATAAAAATGAAGGGCAGTTTAAAATTATTTTAAATATGTATTTAGAACTTATTGGTGTATTTATATTAGGAGTCTGTTATGCTGGTTTGACAGTTTGTATAAAATTACGTATTTGTCAAAATAGTTATTTATGCAACAAGTAAGGTGTATCTTTTTTTCACGAAAAGGAAAGTTTGCCGCACGAGCCGTAGGCGAGTGCGCAAATCCTCCGAGTGAAAAAAGTAATTTTACTCACGAATTGCATACAAAACTTTTTTCACGTTCGTAATAAAAATCACGAACTATCTACTTCAATAACAGCTTTCTCGACGCGTCACATCGATGCGTTCTAATTTCTGACAAGTGCCAATATGTATCATAACAACGGTAGCCTCCTATGTGTTTAAATATTTTGCGTTAAAAAAAAAAGGTTAAAATTCGCTTTTTTTGTTGGAAAAAGCGTCAATTTTTAAAACGACTTAATTCTGTGTGTTTAGGGTTAATTTTTGACATTATCTGACATTCTACATTAAAAATCTGAAAACTAACGTCCAAACGTCGTTCTCAAATAACTGTTGAGGATATCACAAATTTTATTTTGTGCTGTTGGGAGTACTAATTGAAGTGTGTGGCGCGTGTGCGTGACTTGACAGAAGTCAATGTAATCAGAGTAATAAAGGTGTAATACATTTTTATTTATTTTATTCCTTGTCTGAAAATAAATGTACTTAAGCTGTGGTGTACTCATTTGTGCTTACAAAATAAATCTATATAAATAGAAATGAATCGCAAAAATGTATGAAGGCGTATCACTTCACAACGACTGAACCAAATTGGATAATTCTTTTTTTGTTGTGTTTGTTATTATCAGGAGAAGGTTTGTATAAAA
>VTPC01001643.1:0-29169 GCA_011009095.1 Ignelater luminosus
AAAAACGATTATTATTTGTTGTATTTATTGATACACCCTCTTAGCTAATTCTTCCAGTTCGGAGTAGATCAATAACATTACTGTATGTGAAAGCTGTTTGCCTTAGTGTTGGAAGATCTTCTTGTTCAGCTTTACAAAATGTCTCGATCGGCTAGATTGTTTTCTCATGGAATCTCAGAAACAATAAAAGATTGACCCCCGCTTGCATAAAGCACCCTCAACTGTGTTATTAACAGATCAGATTGCTAGATTCCAAAGTTAGCATCTCATTAGGTAATAACAACTTTAAAAACGCTATACAGTATGTTCACATTTTGATACTCACTATTGGGATCTCGGAAATTGTAAGAGATACGAAGTCGGTTAAATTGGAAAAGATTTGGTTGTTTTAGAGATCAGTTTACTTATGCTTTTGTTGAAAATCATTGATTTTTGTCAAATAAATTATATTTGTTATGTAACAATTGCTAAAACAAAACAAAAGACGCTTTAAAGATACTTTACTCAGCATTCACAGATAGCATCAAATAAGCAGCTAAAGCCCCATAAAAGCGTATTTATTTTGTTTTAGCAATTTTTGTATAATAAAACTCCACGACTTTGTGTGTTAGATGTCATGGCACACTGTGACGAAAAATGATTTTCACTTCATAACTCGGTCAAACCATGTATCACTGAAAAGCATTTAAGGCGTGCAGTTCAGTAATGTGGAAATCAAGTGGGCGTTCCATTAGAAAAAATTTGGATTTACGTGTCAGCGCCGAAATAAAACAAAAGACAATTGCGAAAATAATTTCTTGTGTTTCGGAATAAATTTTCTAAAACACCCTCTTTGCTGTTCTTTTGTATCTTTGCTCATTGCTGAGATATTTCACTTTAAAGAAAATAAGATAATTTCGTTTTTAGCAAATATCTAGTGAGCCGTGAACTTTTTTGAAAAAACAAAAGCATAAGTAAACTGATCTCCAAAATAGCCAAATCTTTTCTAATTTCACCGACTTCGCATCTCTTACAATTTCCGAGATCCCAATAGTGAGCATCGAAATGTGGACATACTGTATGCAACCGGGAAGGAGAGCCGGGTAAGTCGATCAGATTTTAGTAAGAAGTAGTGAGAAGAATGAATGGGAAAAGAATTTTTTAACCTTGAAGTATTCATAGAACTATATTTAGTATATTTAGTATATTTAGTAACATTTGATTTTGCTAGAAAATATTCGACCACGAACAGGATTTGAACCTGCGACTGTCGTCTCTCCGTGCCGATCCTCTATCAAGAGAGCTATCAGGCTGTGTTCGAGGGAGAATATTTTCTGTAGTTATGCGTTATTCTTATAGGTATCAACAAATTCATAAAACTTTTGTCATCTGCAAGCAAGTACGAACACGTTGTGTGCAAAGCAAACATTTAATTCGCCATTTAAAGTTCTGAATCTGTGCACTCTTCAGCAATAAATTAAATACGGAATAGAATTCCCCAATACGAATCAAAGATGGTGCCTATCAAGCTATCGGCTTAAAGATAAATAAAATACAGACCAAGGGAAATGGAAAATTAGGTTGGATTAAGATTTTTCTTCCTTGGGCTATAGGTTTTGAAACTGTTTGTTTTAAAAATTTAAATAGAATACGTTAACATTGTTTCGAACGCGTACGTTTAGAACACAATATGCATGTGTGTTTGGTATCGAGCTCTTTTCTAGTGCATGTTTTCGTGTGGATACATTAAAACACAAGGCTATACCATACGTGATAATCTAGCAAAATGCACGCTAAACTACTGCAAAATTGTTAGTCGATAAACCGCACAGTAATTACAATATCCTTTGTTGGAAAATCATATTATGTTTATCGTAAACAAAAGAGGTAGTAATAAAACATTTTTCGCTTTGAAAAATTCAAAATGGTCACATTAAAGCTTATGGGTGTATATATGTGTGTGTGGGTTGGAAAAAGATGGAAATTTACCTGTAAAAGATCTTGGGTTGTAAAATTTATACGTAGTACATCGCGAGGATATGTGCTACAAAATTTACAAAAGTAGGTATTGCAGATAAAACGAACATATACACACGCGCGAAGTTTTTATTTTATGTTTTCCTATATTCAAACGAATGGTTCACTTTTCTTTTACATGAAAAATGGACATGACATGGTACATATAAAAATGGAATTTATCTGTATATACGTTGGGTTTTTCCTTCAAGTTTTAAAAACAAAGAGAAAAGATATCGAGGATGAAAGATCGAAATCAATGGGAAAAGTTTTCGGTAATATTCACGACTTTTATGACTTGAAGTTGACCGTAGATATATAATCAAAATGAAACAAAAAGAAAGTTTTATAACCTAAATATAACCTGAACGTTATAAATAAAACCGAAAAGAGCAACTTGGAGAAAGCTAAATATAACCCTTTAGTCGTACAAGGCGGGACGAAATTTAAACATTTAAAATCGAGACGGCTGAAACAAATTAAGTTTAATTGATTGCGATTCGTTTGTTTTGAAATATATCAAGATAGTCATTCTTTTAAGGTAGTGTTTGCTTTTTTGTTTAAACCATGTTTATACGTTACTCGATTGTTCAAAAAAATAAGAAAGAAGTTATTGTTTTTTTTTTGTTTGCTTGCGTTGCTTTTGTTTCTGTGAATTTTTATTTTTTTATGAAAGGTCCATTGTGTTGACAAAATTTTGATTTTTTATTTATTTTTTATAGACTTAATTAATTTTCAAAAAATCTGCTATGTAAATTATTCATTTGTTTTATAAGTTATTCGAGAATAAAATATTTCTTTGTTTTTGTGCCTTCATTGTTTTTTTATTTTTTTTATCTTTTAGTGTGATTTACATTTTATTGCATCCTCTTTTGTTTCTAATAAAATAACTACAGATCGTCAAACCAATTTATTCGTACATAAAATTTGTTCCCTTTTTATTTTCCTAATTTAATAAACAAAAAAAAAACAAGAACAACAAAACAGTGTAACTTGATATATAAAAATCAAATTTCGACTGTGTGTGCATTTGTTTAAAAAAGTAAATACTAACATTCTATTTTTACTTTCATTTAAAATATTTCCGTTCGTGTCTCTTCTTTTTATACGGATTAAAAAAAATTCCGATCGACAAACAGTTGTTCTTCATTCGCAAGACAATTTTTTGTTTATCTTTGTCTCATTACAGCTTTATAAACAACATGGAAAAACGCAGACAGAAAATTGCCCACATTTTCTGATATTCAACTTTATTGATTTTCGTTTGTCTGTTTTAAGATAAAAAAAATTTGAAAACGCGCAAAACGTTCTTTTATTTCTCATGAGAAATTTAGCACTGATTGTTGAGGAAAGAAAAACAAATTTAAAACATTTTGAATTCCACAATTCTATAAATTATACATTCATTTGTTAAATCAAGAAAATGCTCGATTGTTAGAATCTTTTGTTTTTTAGTTAAAACAAAATTAGAAAACATTTTAATTCAATATTCAATTGTTTGAAGGTAAAATTCATTTTTTTTTATTTTCCGAATTCGTTTTGTTGGGAATGACAAGAAACCGTCAATTTTATATTATTGGTTTGTCTTGTTTTCAAACTAAAACCGCTGAAAAATATAATGCGCGTTCGTTTTTTAAGAATGAAGCGTCTGAAATTACAAAATAATTAACTTGTTGACTTATTTTAAAACTAATTTCGTTAAAAACAAACACAGCCTTATTCATTTTTTATTCATCGCCTATATACGGAAAGTTGTTGGCAAAAAACTGTTTATTTTTCATAAGCCGTTCAATTTATTCTTTTGTTCAACAGAAGAAAATCAATCGAGAATTACGAAAACAGTAACGTTCCAAATATTTTTTTTGTTCGTTAAAAGTCATCATAAATAGCCTACTTTGTAAGAAAAATAAATGAAAGGGTTTTATTAAAAATACAAGAAAAAATCCATTTTTACAACAATAGCAACAAAAAACCTCGTACAAACACACGTTCCCTTAATAAGCAAATCGATTAATTTAACAAAACGCCCCCAGGACAATAATAGATCACATTCGTCCTCTATACGGTCATTTTCCCATAAATATTTAAACCGGAAAAGCCCTTCATCACACACAATGGCGTCAACACCTGCAATTTTCATCTGTAGAAACACCGCTGAAAGGTGAAGGGGGGGCGGACGGAAGGACTAATGTGAATTAAAGGGGGATTAGGAATGCGGTTTTGAATCACTTAAATTATTGTATACCTTAGTTAGTTTCCCAATGAATTAATGTACCACGAAATTTCTAGAATTAATTTCAACAGAAGGCCCGGGTTATTCTAGCCATGAATATTTTAATAAGGGATGCGGACTATCTCTCGTAACGTTGTTTTCCCCTCTTAAGAAGTTTCCGATTTCTTATCCCTTCTCCGTTTTATTATTTGTGGTAGTGATCTCTAGTTAGTTAAAATTTTCTCAAGGCTCTCTTTGTCTTAATCCACTCAAAAGTGTTTTAAGCATTAAATTATACTCGAACAAGGGTGCACATTCAGCAGAGCTTTCAACTTTATAATATAAAAAGCACACAAAAACGAATGCAGTACGGCGCAAAAGCTTTATGAGGTGGGGGTGAAGGATATTTCGGGGGGGCAAAAAATCAACAGAAAAAAAGCAGTCTCGTAGAAATTTTATTTTATTTATAATCAGCTAAATTTAAAATCCCCCTTATTATTATTATTTTTATTATTACAGCAAAATGATCACACAATTCGCGCGTATAAAGCAGGGATCTGATAATAAGGGTGATGTGATGTTTTGATTTTGTTTTTTTTTCGAAAAACGACATTTAACTTCAAATGTGTAAAAATATAAGCGGTGATAAAAAAGTGGAAAACACTGATAGCAGCAAGAAGCGGCTGAGGGTAGGCGAGGCGAGGCCGTGCTTGAGGATGCTGTTGTGCCGTTGGCGTTGTTTTCGGTACCTGCGGCGAAGACGTCTTCGACGCGGCGTGTAGAGGTTGTTGGCTTCTGCCTCGATGAGGGTGGCGCGGGCTCTTGGCATATCGGCCGGGCCTCCCATCGGCCCGAACGACCGCCGCACACTGCCGCTCCCGGCCCATCGATCAGCACACCCCCCTAACCTACCATACGACGGAGTCCCTTTTGCGCAGCCACCGACGTCTTTTATCACCTATCTCGCGTCGACGATCTCCACGGCACGTGCACTCATCATTATAACACTCCACAGATGTGCCCCACCTCTCTTGCATATGCTACCATCGTTGACAAGGACGAGACGCACCGACATAACCCACGAAATCCCTAATCAAATTCATTTTCGAAGCAATTAAATTCCACCTGCGTACCACCTAACCGCATTTAGACCATCACATCCAAGAGACGTGATAATTGTCCTAATTACTCTATTGGAAATGTACCATTTGGGTTTTATAATAATTAATGGATATTTGCCTTTCCTTTTGTTTACAAATCGGCACTCGCGTCTGAAATTCGAAACAATTTTTCCCAACGACGTTTCTGGTAAAACAACAAACAACGCGAAAATAGATGAAAGGTACAAAACAATTTCTGATACCGATCAATCATTCTGTTTTTTTCCAATAATCGAATAAATATCCCAAGGCGTCCAAACTCAGTTACAGTGCAGATATTGGATGCGATTTATTTCTTCGCAAATGGCGATACTTAAAGGGCAACGCAATATAGGGAGTCTTAAGTATAGCAATAAATTTTCCTAGGTCGTACCCTTGATAAAGTTTCTCGGCTTTTCTAATCAGGTCACCTTTTAAATTTTATCCAACGTTTAATTAAAATTCCACAAAAAAATAACGCATCCAGAGAACATTCAAATTCTTAATGTTACTAATTAAATTTTAAAGACGAATTTCATTCGGCATTCATGTTCAAACCTGATACGGTTCTGACTCGGAATATATTCCAAACCCACACACGGAATTCCATTATTAACAGGAAATATTAATTCGAGCACGAGCTGAGAATTACATGCACGAGTTGCTGAATACAACATTATTAGTTGAATTGAATCAAGCTGAATTTGTACATTTTCAAATTTTTTTTATTTAATTTAAAGTTTCGAATTCTATTAAATTCAACATTCCTGCAGTTAAAAGTTTTTTTAGAAAAAAATCTCCAATGGAAAATTTAAAAATCAATGCAGACAGTAGGTAAATACTTCTCGGAGACTTCAATGCTGAGATCGGCGGGAAACCTGAGAACCTTTCTTAAATTCGTCGCTTACAAAGGAAAGGGGGAAAAATGTAATAACTGAATCGGCAATTACTTGCGTGCATAGATAATTATGACAGGAGGATATTAGGAAGCTCATGAAAGATATTTTCTAGGTTATAACTTCTGCTAGTAGTATCAACTGTTAACGCGATGAACATTTACGAGGAAACTGTTCTTTTAGTGAAAATCGAGAAACGGCAATAAACGATCTGATAAATTTTATTTATTGTGTATTTGCTTTTATGATCTCTCTTATGTATGCGAATTTAGAAAATAAGGAGAGTCGATACATTCCAATATTTTAGTCTTTATCTTCAAATAAACTTTAACAATCAAATGTTAATTAAATTTCCTACTATCGATTTACCCGAGTTCAATGGTAATCACACTGCTTTTAAAAAAAAGTGGAGCTATAGTGATAGTGCCCTCCAACGAGGATTGTCAGTTTCCATATACATTTTAAAATTCTGAAAACTTTGTTATAAATCTTAGGTAGGGGCACATATTTTGTGATAAAATTTTTTAAAATTAAATGCGTCACCGCCAGGTGGCGCTACCTAACTTAATTTTTTTAAATGGAATACCCTACTTTTTATTTGATTTTTGGAATTTGCAACATATTTGTGATAACTTTCTTTATAAGTCCTACCAACCTATCTGGCTTACGTTTTGAGAAAATAACAATTTTTATAAATTTGATTAAAGATGTAAAAGACTGTATTCTGTAGAGATAATAAGCAAAGTCTTCTACATTTCTGAAGCTGGCCATCTTACAGAACCATTAGTACCTATCCATCGTCTCGAAAATACCTTAATATATCAGCTACCTCTTTTGCTTGATAACGTTAATTTAAATCTGAGGCAGGTGATGTATTTTCAACAAGACGGCGCACCGGCTCATAACAGTAACATAGTAAGAGACCATCTGAACAAGGTATTTTCGAGACGATAATGGTTCTATAACATGGCCAGCTCGTTCTCCGAATTTAACTCCTTTAGATTACTTTCTTTGAGCACATGTAAAAAATGTAGTCTACGGTACACCTTCCAGAAATATAGAAGAATTTGTTTATTATCTCTACAGAACACAATCTTTTACATCTTTGTGTCAAATTTATAAAAATTATTATTTTTCCCAAAAGTAAGCCAGATAGGTTGGTAGCACTTATAAGGAAAGTTATCACAAATGTATTGCAAATTCCAAAAATCAAATAAAAACTAGGGTATTTCATTTAAAAAAACTAAGTTAGGCAGCGCCACCTGGCGGTGACGCATTTAATTTAAAAACTTTTGATCACAAAATATGTGCCCCTACCTTACACTTATAACAAAGTTTTCAGAATTTTAAAATTTGCATTCGTTGCCGAGATATCGCGCTGTCCCATTCCTCATTGAACACACTGTATATCTCTCAGGGATAATTTAAGGGAAACTTTAATGCTCTTTTAGAAGAATCGCAAAGCCTTTTTGGTTTTACGTCAGATCGCTTCTATGTATCGATTAAAAGATTTCAGGCTCAAAAATCCTTCTTAACAATATCTGATCTCACGAAATAAAATACGTCTAGGCTGTTACCGTGAATCACTAATCACGTTTCCTAGTCAATACCAGACAGACAAACTATTTGCCAGAACCTTTCTCTTCTTGGTTAACAACGTCATTTCTTGCTTTTTTGCTGCACTGGAGAGCATCTACATGGAAGTGACGTACTCTACACATTATCAGATATCTGTTGCTTTACGTTTCTTCACCGTATTCTTTGGGAAGTCAAGCTTTTTAAATATTACAAACTTGTCATCAAATGAGACTCCCATATCATGTTTGCAATCAGTCAGAGCTTTTTAGTTCGTCGAACACATGCTCTTTGCCTTATATTCTAACTAGATTCAAGCAGGCAGTTTAGAAAGAATGATAGGTACACCATGCAACCTAACAGCATTCAGTTTAATTAAAATCCTGAAAAGCATCTGGTCTCCTTTCAAAGTCAATCAGAACAACTGCTCCTGAAAGTCTTAAAAACAATTTAGTGTTTTGGAGCTTTTGAGTTTTGAACTAGTATATTTGGGGGTTACTTTACAAAGAAAGTGGTTTCGAGTTCTAAGAGTCTGTTATGTCGTCTGGCTGTCAGGCGCTAAAATGTGATGAATTATAAAGCTGAAAGTATAGTTAAATCGTTACTCTTTTAATTTCTCTAGAACTTGTTCTCTCTTAGACAAACAAAGCTAAGTTTCAGCTTGATTATTATTTTTCCGATATCAAAAGCGTGTAGGCCTATTCAAGGTTCTGCAAACTCGTCTGATAGAGAAGATCTACGTTAGTAAAGTGTGTTCTAGCTTGTCGCGAGACGAAGTCGTAAATGTTAAAAATTCTTGTAAATTCTTGTTAAGACGAAAATAAATCAATGTGCTGGAGGTTTATCCGCGTAAAGCTTTTTAGAAGATAGAATCAACGTTTTGAAGGTTTTCTTGGTCTATCGTTGGACTAAGTGATATATTCAAGTTAACATCGAAAACTATCATCTTTGAATCAGACTTGAATCAAATTTGCTTCATTTAAAGTGACTCTAGAATTGCAAGATTGAATAATAGATTAAAATCGATTTTGACTTTATCTTAATTTTTAGTTTTTGGCAACTTCAGAAATTCGTAAAGTATCACATTCGTACTAAATTGATTGTTTTGCAAGTTCACCTGTTTTTTCATTCTTTATGTTGGCTGCATACATACATTTTCAGGGATAATAGAACTTTACTAGGTTTAGGTTCTGCTGTGTTCTCTTGCTGTTTCTAATCTATTTGCTAAATAGAAACTTTACAACTTTCCTTGCTGTTTTTTTATTTGAACTTGGAAAGGCAAAGAAGACAACTGGCCAGTATTGTAAAAAGACTGCAGGATTGAATGAGAATGCTAATAAATACGAAGTATGGCTAGTAGATAACAAGACTGAGCAAACAGACAGAGACAGAAATCATCGCTATTGCGACTTTAGAGACCGTTCGACCTCTCTTTAGCCCATGGAGTGGTGTTCGATGGATGCTGATACAGTGATCGACGATTAGGTTTGATGGATATTGTTCTTGGAGGTGTTGGCGTTGGCAAGGTAGTAAAGTTTGCTTGACAGGCGCGTGGATTTTTGATGTTGATTTTGTTGGCGTCGCGACGGTTCTTGATGATGGTTGCTTGCTGTGGACGACGGCGGTATTGACGAAGTGGTGATCGAGTTCGAGCTGGTAGTAGGGGTTCTTGAAAATTAATTGTGCAATTGGAATAATTGGTGGATTATATGTAGTTGATTGGAAGTTGAATTGGTTGAGAGTGATGATGAATTTTGGAGATTGATTGTGGATAATATGATTTATGAATAGATAATGGTAATAAATGGTAGTAAACGGTTCTTTCAGAAGCACAACCCCCGCAGTATAATAAAATGATTAAAACCAAAGCTTTTAAGCTTAGACCACATACAATGCATAATGCAGTAGATGCAAAACAAAAAAGTACCTAAATATATAGGGTGTTCCAATAAAAGAGAAACGCTTAATGTAACATTTTGTATGGTTGAAGCAAGGTACAGTGTGCGTCACTTTGCAGGTTGCTGATAAGGTAATATCGTCTAGTTCTTCTCTCGTAGTGTCTGTTTGATGGACATTTTTTTCTGCACGTTCTCTTTTAATTTTTTTGTCTAAAGGTCAATCTTGTGTTTGCTTCTTTTACTTTGTCATCCCAGCACTTATAAGCCTGTTATATTTTGTTAAGTTTTTAATTTCTTTTTACAAAAACCAATCTCAAGAATTTAGATCAGATTGTGGCTTATTCATCTAGCCACAAGAATTACAGTCAATCCATTTTGTGGCTAGACGTGTAATATGGAGTACCGCCGTACAAAAACCACACACGGTTTCGCATTATAGGGAGCTCATTCAACAGTTCGTTATTAAAAAAGTCTGCATAAAGCTTCACCATATAACCACAAAAGACTCCATTAAACGTCTCCCAATAATTTTTTCAATTTTGCCGTGGATGCTTGGTGGATAAATATAGTTTAAGTATCTATACTGACATTTTAGGTTAAGTTTCAGTTAAAGCTAAATGTTAGTTAATAAACAAGTTATCAAAGTTGACGGATGTGAATTAACACTTAAGAAGTAAACTAACTCCTAATATTTACAATAAATCGCCTCGCTTATGGTGTGATACCCACGGAGAACATTCTACTAAAACTCAATTGTAAGCTCGAGAAACTCTG
The DNA here is from genome assembly GCA_011009095.1 of Ignelater luminosus. NCBI lineage: Eukaryota > Metazoa > Arthropoda > Insecta > Coleoptera > Elateridae > Ignelater > Ignelater luminosus. The sequence continues at coordinate 10,490 of VTPC01001643.1, forward strand.
TCACGAACTATAGGCAGATTCTTATTTTAGACATAATAACTTCACTTCAAAGAAGGCTGTGCTATGTAAACTTTAACATAAATATCGCTCCCTAAAGCTGAAATATGATTGCCTGACCAAACTCAGCTAGCAGGCACAGCGATAGTATGGAAATCTATCTAAACACTCGAATTGGTCTTATGGTTATGGTTATAAGATACATCCTGTATAGACTCTTTTTTCCTAAATTAATGTAAATTGCGCATCTCTCTAATAAATTGTACTTGAACAGCTAATAGAACTCCCTAAAACACAATGATAATCATAACTTTCTTGTTTTCAAAACAAATTCCAAATTCCGATGTAGTTAGCGCCGAAATGCTACTAAACAATAATCAAGGCCTTCTAAGTTATAATAATAATCAAAATATACAATTTTGTACATTAATACAAGAATTGCACTCCAAATGCAAAAGATGCCAAACTTATGGTCACGCGTTAAGATATTGCGCTAAGGAACCGCATTGTGTTGGATGTACTGGTAAGCACCCGACAAATAATTGCGATAAGCCCAAGCATGCCCAGCCAAAATGTGTCCAAAAAAATGTTAAAAAAACAAGTCACAAAAACCTAGAGCCAAACGGTCGCTGGTAAGTTAGAAACTAAAATAACCAATCAAAAGAAGAGCTCAACCATTCAAGGAAGTCTCCAGAAAATACTAGAGATTAACCAAAATGGATGAGCACATTACTAGCGCCAAAGGAGCTACCCTTAACAACTATAATATCAAAAAGTCTGCAGGCAGTCTTATATAAAGAAAAAGTTGACATTCGTCTCATTTTACAAGTGAAACTTTCCACCAAGACATGCACTCAATAAAGGTCATTATCTAGACATTTTGAATAGCCATGGAAGAAAAATTATAATTAGTGATGATTTTAATGCCAAGTTAAAATGCGAAACACTTTCAACAGATAAACCAACATACTAGCCACCGACCCTTATAAAAACCCAGACCTGATTGATTTTCTAAAACTAGAAATATTTCTGTTAATTATATGCATGTAGAGAAAGCATGAACTCTGACCCTTCTCACATCTTCCTCACGCTGAGCAATATTATTATTCAAAAACAGCCACCTCCTAAACTGACTAATAGACTGACAGATTGGCAAAGTTTCTAGCTTCAATTAAAAGAAACAATGCTACTCAACAACTCAAAAGAGAAATTCAAAGAATCAAAGATGAATCGGTTAGTGACTATCTAAAAGAACTAACAAATGACAGCAAAACTGATTATTCTCTATGGAGCGCCTCTAGAAGACTGAAAAGACCGATCTTCCAAACTTCCCCAATTTTAATTATCAGAGAAAGTTCAGATTGGGGCATGTTCCTAAGATATGAAAAGTAGCCGAGGTCACAATGATGCTCAAACCTGGAAAATAACCATCATATAGGCCGATTCCTTTTCGCCCTGTAATTTCAAAGCTGAAGAAGTTATTACTGAAAAGGATGAAATTCTGTATCGAAGCTAAAGACCTAATTAAATTTCGAGAGAGCCATTCTACCATACACCACGTCCATTGAATTGCTGGCATAAATGAGAGATCACTGAAAGAAAATAAAGTTTGCTCAGCTGTCTTCCTTGATGTGACGCAAGCTTTCGATAAAGTGTAGCAGGAAGGACTTAAATATAAGTTAAGTAAGATTTTTCCCAGAAAATACATAATGTTACAGGAACAATATAAATTTCAGATAGAACTTTTAGAGTTATGCAGGAAAAAGCTTAAATAGAACTAAAAGAAATTAATGTAGAAGTACCACAAGGTAGCGTGTAAGGACCAGTCCTGTACCTACTATACACTAGTGGTATTCCTGAATTAGGACACAATAAAATAGTCACCTTCGCTGACTATCGTGCTGGCTGTAGGTAAAAATTATGAAGAAGCAGCAAGAAAGCTGCAAGCATCTATTAACAAAATTAGTGATTGGACTAAATTAAACAGATTCTAAAACCTGTATGGACATGTGGCATCCAGCTATGGAGTTGTGCCAGTAAGAGTAATTTGTAATTTAGACATCATCCAGCGATTTCAAAATAAAGTGACAAAGAACATTGTCAATGCTCTTTGGTACTACCGGAATAGTGACCTCCATGTGGACCTGAAAATGGATACTCTTAGTAAGACCACTAAAAAATTTGTCAAGAGTCAGGAACAACGACTTCTTCAGCATGTCAATATTGAGACCATTCAGCTCCTTGACAAAACGGACCTTGTCAGGAGACTCACGAGGAAGAAGCGCTTCGAGTTGGTTAAGTGAAAAGTGAAAACGGTAGTGGTACACGTTAATATTTGTGTAAATGAATGTTAGAACGCAAGGGATACTAGTGAGTTTGTCTTTAGTTTTAAGTTTTCAGGTAGTAATAATTTAGGTCAGTGATCTATGTTGATCAAATTGTAATATTAATGAAACATGTTATCTGATGAAAAAAGATTTTGGCTAAGAGTAAGTAAAGTCAAGAAATCAAGAAATCAAGAAAAAAGAAGGCCTAAAGCAACAACAAAAGTTATATTAAAATCTTTCTAAAATTTACTTTCAGATCTCAATCGGCCTAAGTATACTTGGTCTAAAATATTATTTTTGCTTATTTGGGTTGCTTTCGCTTTAAATTAAAGCTGGCATTTTTCAGATTTTTTCTGCTTCTACTTTCACTATTTCTTTTCAATTTAAAGTTCAAAAAACCTTTCCCGCCACTCCTGTGACGTCACAAGCCTTTGATGATATGGCAACACTGAAAACGGGAGCACTTGCGTGTGGAGCGCCGGATGCGGATGCTGTCGGTTTGATGGTTAGAATCAGAAGTTCATTAAAGAAGGTGCTTAGAAGTTTGAATTATCGAATTGTTGAGGTTATGCGGTATTATGTCGGTTGTTTGTAAAACGAAGAAGCACGAAATATTTACAAAGTTTTATACAAGTAGGCTAGCTACTAAACCACAAAACAATAGTCAATAACATACTTGAAAAATACAGATACTTGTATTATCTTTGATTGAAATCGACAAAGCGGAGAAACCCAACAACTAACGAATGACAGCAAAGACACAGCAAGGTGATTGCGACGTTGTCAGCTCTACTATTTGTACAGACCGTCTACCGACAAACTGTGACGTCACTAGTACAGAAGAATTATTTTATTATCTTATAAGTTATAACTCTTTAGTTATCATATTACGAAAAAAAACTGTTAATGGATAATAACTATACATCCTGTCTAAAATGATAATATGTGTTTAGATCTCAATAAATCCATTTTAGGAAACGACTCCATTGCGAAAATCCACCGAAAGTGATGCAAAAGTTGCACAATGGATTTAGACCATATTTATTTAGCAAGTAGAAGTTTAAAAACAGTCTTGGTCGCTGCCCAATTTTATTTGAAGATCAAGAGGCAGAGCCAGTTAGACGAATAGGATGACTAGGGATGCTGTTAACTCCAGAAATCTTGCGAAAAAGTGTTTTCACTATTGTGAAGGAAAACGGAATTCAACGTTGTTTTTTCACTGCTAAAGAAATAAGCAGCCAAAAAATGGTTAAAGATGTTTTATCTAAGACATCCAGAGATAGCAAAGAAACTGAATCCGGCAAGGGCCAAAAAAATGAACCAAGCAATAGTTAATGACTAGTTCACAAAGCTCAGAAAGGTTTTGATTTAAAAAGGTTTTCAAGGAAAAGATGTGTCAGTCAACTCTTCATCATCAACAAACTGTTCTGGCTCGTAAGGGTAGATCTTGTTGCACCCGAGCATGGGAAAAATGTTGTATTAGGATAATTTATTTATCCACTGTTCATTCAGCCTACCAGCAAAGTTCAAACTTAAATGGCAAATTTAAAAGTTATGGATCTACTTTGTTGGTCTTTGATCTTCTCCTCATCTAGATATTCGCATTGTTGAAGCTGCCGAACAACCCCATATAAGTCTTTTCTGCTTACAAAGCAACAGTACATATGAACTACAACAAGTGGATAAAGCCGTCTTCAGAAGCTTTGAAGCGTACTGGCATGGAGAGATCTTAAATTATTATTATCCCCAGAGCTTTTGCCCTTTGTGTTGTTGATGAAAAATGCTCAAGTCTCTAATCAGACCAGCAATGAACCATTTGCAGATCCAAGTAGTGTAATACTCCTAAAGAAGGAATCTAAGAGTCGAAAGAAGATATTGAAAACCGCATACACACATAGTGACAGTGAGTCGTCTGAATCTTACACAAGTGACGATATTTATCTGCATAATGAGACTGAAGAAGAAGAGCCCACAAATCAAGATGAAAATACGGATATTAATAAGAAGGAGGAGGAAAGGAGAAAAAAAGAATAAGAATGGAAAAGAAGCATCTGAGAACCTTGAAGACCTTCTAAAACATCAGCAAATTTAGAGCTAGAAAAGATATCAGATGAGAGAATTTGCACAAAGAAAACAAAAAAGAAACTAAAAAAGGGACATCGGAGAAAAAGCCAACCAAGCAAACAAATAGCAAGTCAAATAAAAATGAAACATCCTGGTAGGTACTGTTTTCTTTGTGAACATCTGACATGCGCAAATATAATATGTGAGGTACGTATGTTCACGAAGGTTGTGTGGGCACGACAAAGAATCATTTTACTGTCCAAAATGCAGCTGAATAGGCAGTTTTAGCTTAGTTTGACGTTTAAGAGATATCCAGCGTTCACGATGTTTCTGGGTCGTATATGGTTGTGGAAGAATGACAGTTCGAGTATTGTAAACCGGGCTGTTTATCTATTACCGCGGCTTATAAAATCTTACGGACGCTCAATGTGCCTTAAGGCTATGATTTTATGACAGTTTAACCTCACGCTGTTGTCTCTTTTTTGTAACTCTGTAAATATAAAGGCAACTGGAAACAAACTAAGATTGAAAGCAGATGAAAAGTTATTTATACAGGATGACCTTTTTCCAAAAAAATATTGACAAATACAAGAAAAGATAAGAATGATGGCAAAGAAAGAACGAGAAAACGGAAAAGAAACTAAGATTGATTTTAAGAAGCTATGGATTGGAACGGAAGAATGAAAATGAGACCAAGAGGAGAGGAAACTGAAAAACGTAAGGAAACTTCCAAGCTCAAAAAAACCAATAAATGTAAATAAAAATGACAAAAACAAGAAAACAGACCAGGCAACAAAAAGGGCAATGATTAAAGGGAAAATGAATACAGAAAATAACGGAGATAACAAAATGATGTTAAGGTTGAGAGGAAAAAACGACAAAAAAAAGAGCAAGGCAAAAAGACTTGCTGATGGAGTTACTTAAACATGATGCTTTAAAAAGCCCCAAGACTTCAAGAAAATCGTTAAGTATGTTATATGGTTGGAAAGAGAATTTCAAGTGTATTCAGAATTTTGAAAAATATACAGTGTTCCATTTAAACGCCTAAAGTAAGTTGATGTTACGCAAAAACAGTAGGCGTTGAGTTTTCTTTCAATTCATGATATTATGCCTCTTATTACATTAAACAACTTTCTCCTTTGCATTTTTTTTAATATCTTTAAAAATAAAATAGTTATAGGCCGGTGAACGATTTTTCAGCCACCCTGTATAATAACAAAAATAAGATCATACCAAGGGGCAGATAGCGATTTAGATCATTTTCTAATTGGAGTTAAAACAGAGGAAAAAGGAAACAAAAAGACAGAATAAAAAAGAAATATCCTGCAAAGATACAAAAAAGCTTTAACAGACAAGACATAACTCACAGAAGAAGTAAAGAAGTATAGAAAACTGGGAAACCACAGAGCAGGCAGTAACAAGAGCGACTGAAAACACATAAGTAAAAGAGAAAAGAAAAAATGGTTAGACGAAGAACGTGAGAGAGAAATAAAACAGAAGAAAGTGCTAAGAATGAAAATGCTACAAACAAGAAACAAAAAAAACACAAGTAAAATGAGAACTACTAGAGAACCAGATAAAAATCATGGAAGAAGAATTTCAGAGAAAAGAAATAAGAAACTTCTATAAAGAAATAAAAAACGCAAGGACAAAGAACTATGATTCGATACTATATATAAAAGATAAAGAAGGTAACACTATAGAAAGAGAGGAAGAAAAGTTGGAAAGGTGAAGGCAATATTTTTAAGAAATGCTAAATGAATCTAAAAAACTGAAGAAATGCCGAATACCTGGAGTCTCTAATTTTCCCATATTCAAAAAAAGAGACAGAGAAAACTGCGGAAATTAACGGGGGATCGCACTATTAGACGTCACGCACAAAATATTACCGTCAGTAATAAGAAACAGATTAGAAGAATACACAAAAGAAAAGTTTGGAAAGTACCAGAGGGGTTTTTAGAAGAAGAATAGAGACAATAGACCAAATTTTCACTTTGAAACAAATTCTGATAGGGTGCTATGAATATCATGTTCCGACGCATATGCTCTTGGTGGATTTTAAAAGAGCCTACGATACGGTATAAATTGGATAAAACTGATAAACACGTTAAGAGAATTTGGGAATCTCCAAAAAGTTAATAAACTTAATAAAAATGAAAAACACAGTAAATAGGGTGAGAGTCAAAGGAAGAATTAGCGAGGCGTTTAACACACAGCAAGGACTGCGGCAAGGAGACCAGCTATCGACAACTCAGTTTAACCTAGTTCTAGAGAACATAATAAGGAAAAACGAGATAAGCAGAAGAGTACTACTATTCAGCAGAACATAATTTCGAAATTAAAAGAAAGATTTTAATAACTAACTTGAATTTTATTATTAAAGGCGATGCTCATCTATCAATTGCTTTCATAGCGTACTACTTGAACAGTTCGGAAATGAAAAGAAAAAAAGTCCATAATTTGTTTATTTATAAAACTAATTATGTCAAGTGATATATCGTTAGAATCGTTGAAAAAGGGCCTTTTTTATAAAGTCATGGCCGACTATGGTTTCCATTAGAAAAAACACAAGTTTGTGTCATAACTCAAAAATTATAGCTTAAATAAAAAATTCGATTAGACTGTATTATTAAGCACGTAATTACCTACAACTTTGTTCTTCACATATTTTTTCTAAAGTCAATAATGACAGAGTTATAGGCACCAAACGAAATAACAAAAAAATTATTTTTGCGAGATATCTAGTTAGCCATGCATTTTTTCCAAAAAACAAAAAGCTCATTAAATTAACCTCGTAAAGCTGCAATTCTTTCCCCATTTAATCGTCTCTCTATCTCCGCTAGTTTCCGAGATCCCCATAGTAAACATAGGAAAAAATCACCCTGTATATCTATCAAATGAAAAATAAAATATTTATATGCAATCAAATAAGTGTAAAATATTTTTCGAAATACATATCTTAATGTGTTTGTATCTTAACACAGAAATATCGTTTACCGTGGCAATTTGAACACCCTGTATTCAAAAAATGATGCACTTTAAGATAAGTTTATTTAAAAAGTCAGTTCTAATCTTAAAGGAAGAATCCGCTTTGTAAACATTTCTGTTCATTGCAAGGTGTGTTCCACACAGCGATAAGTGACAAATCAATATCTCTTTCATCTCAAAAGCTGGGTATAACAAACTTATACAGGATGTTGAGCAAATAAAAGCTTTTATACAGAGCATGATTTCTAGTTAAATAATTTAAGAAGTTTCTTTACAATGTTAAAAATTTTTTTTTCTTATGTCTTCTCGTTTATCTCTCTTTTCTAAAGCTAGAAATATTCACAAGTTACTTAAAATTCACAAAACAGCCAATGTGTCTTATAAGATTCTAACTTGAAAGAAACTGTTGAAATCAAAAAGTATTTTAAAGTTGTCTCAATGTTCTAGTTTCAAACTAGAAGAGAGCGTTGTTGAATATTTTCCTCTGGAAAAATCACTTTTTAACTAACATAAAATTCTTAACAAACAAAATTATTTTTGATAACACAAAAACGAATATTGAAATAACTGGGTCATAATATCCCTTTTTAAAATTTAAAAATACAAAACCTATCCGTTAATTTGGTGCGAAACACGTTCCGAACTTAAAAAATAATCTTTAATGTAAAAAAATATCTTGCGTGACTAAACACCATCACCAGAACAAATTAGCATTAAAAAAAGTTCTTCTATCTTAAGCCAATGATTAATATCTAGTTTTTAAATGGGGTGTTTCTCTCTAATCTGATTAAACTGATTAAAGGAGAGGACACACGAGAGGATCCAATTTATTCCTGTTAATAGTTAACGCCGTCGCAACACACTACCACTACCACCACCAGAGAAAAAAGAAGGTGAAGATGTTTTTAGTGCAAGTAAAAAGTTTTCAGAATACGTTTGTGTGTGTGCACCTTGTTATTCTCATTAGTAACACAGGGTGCTTAACACAAATATACACACATACAAAAATAAAAAGAGACGACACATTTGCCGAGTTGGCCGATGGCCAGGGAACGGTGGTATTTAGCCTCGAGGATTCATACTTGGTATACCAGGACCCATTATTAGTGATGGATTTTAAGTTGTGCTAATTGCACATCCTTTAAACACGACTTAAGTGTATTTAAATCATTTAAAAACTTTCATGATATCCAATTCTATTGTCACATGGCGCACTTAGATTGTTATGTTAATTACATCACTAACCGAAAAAAAAATTGAAAAATTAATTATTAACCTTTTAATTTATTTAAAAAAACATAACCTCAAACTCTATTTTCGGCCGCTTAATTTTCTTCAAATTTCAAAATTACTTATTAACTACAATCTTGCGAAGTTTACGGTCGTTGAATACGAAATTCAATTTACTCCCAGACTTCCCGATGTTATAAACAAGGTTTTGGGCCAAACATTTAATACGCTAACAGCTTCGACACTTAAAATTTTAACAGATTCGTAAATGTTAAAAAGAAAATTTATCTTGGCTCTTAATTCACGATTATTTTGAAATTAAATATTTCTTCTTTTTAAAAAAATTTTGTTTAGACTGTAACAGGTCTGTGATACCCCTTTTTCTTCTTCTCGCTCCTTTCTTTTCTTTCCACATTATAAAAATATAAATTTAAAATAAAACTTTTGGTGCCAAAAACCGCGACTAAACACGTAAAATTATGCTGTCAACTTTGGACACGTTGCAGTTCTGGGTTCAAGATTTTTCGCATATTTCTCGCCCATTCTAAAACTATTACCGCTGCTATATTGTTATTCAAGTGAAATTGGGGGGTGTTGGTTGAGTGTTAATAAAAGGAGAAAGCCCGGATCGATGTTTGTTGGTAAGGTATGGTAAGGCATTACCTTTCCTACCTTCTGCCTGGGCTACTCGGGGGCGGTGGGGTCGAATGCTGATGCTGAAGTTGATGAGCTGCTGGATGTTGCTGATGCGCTGTGAAATGTGCCATGACATGCTGCTAAATGCACACACTTCCGCGTGTTACACTCCTACACTTCACAATACTATTGTATTATCCCACACCTGGCACCAAAACCAATCACACCTTCGATTGTTTTTTCCGTTTTTGTATTATTTAAATTCTATACACACTCACTTACTACCTAGGAAGTAGTAGCACCCTTTTAAAACGAGCACATGATGTCTCAAAAGAGGTTGAAGGTTAAAACAAAAGGTAAAAAAACTACATCCAATGGATACGTTCACAAAAGAACTGAAATCTTCTCGGTTTTATAATAAGGTCCAGCTAGGTTCCGGCGTGTGTTAGAAAGACGAACTACTTACGTGGCGTCCACCAGGACATTTCTAGAGCATAGCAGACAGACTAGAGAATTTACTAAAGCGGTGCCAACGAGCGGTTTCTTCCCGACGTGTCACAAACCGGCGCTGGACGGAATATTATTAGATCAGACCGGCCCAGACGACCGCAAGATTATTATTAACTAACTATTGTTTTGTTTACAGTTAGTAGATTCGCTCTAAATAACGAAAATATGTTCAAGAGGATTACTTGAATATTTTGTACTACAGGATGGTCGCACTGTGCGTAACTATTTGGCGAATTCGATTTAGTTTGTTTTGGAATGTCAATGTTGACGGTGCACTTCGTTGTGTTCTATGTAACAATTTATTTATAGACTTCTAAGAAAATTTGTAGCTACTTTTCTAACCTCAAATGTGCGAGTGTGTCATTGTTTTAAACAGTTGACTGTTTAAAAAAACAAATTGGTTGTAATATCAAGGAGATGCTTGACATGCATAGGATGTTCTAGAATAAGGTAAGAGACAATTTTCTTTTTAAGATTATCAATCAATATTATTTTGATTGGTTAATTTAGTGTTTTTTGCAAACTATACCAAAAAAAAGTCATCAACTTTTATATCAAAACTGTGACAACGAAGAATTAATTAAAACAAAATACGATCAAACTTCAAGTTAAGCCAAAGCACTTTTGACCGTAACCAACCGTAACTAGCTAATTAACAGCGTATATTAAAGTTCATAAATCCCTGAAATATAGCTTGAAGGGGATTTTTGCAATCATCTGCTGTTTTCGAGTTTAATGAGAGTGCTATGGACAACATCATTGGGATAACTTGATACGAAACATTTAATTAGAAATCTGTTAATTGAATTTAATTACTTGTTATTCAAACAAACACTTAAAAATACTGTTTTTTGGGTTTTCTAAAAATCTGAGTTTTAAACTTTTTGGAAAGAGAGACAGACAGAGAGAAAAAAAAACAGAGAATACGACAAAGTAGTACCAAAACCCAATAATAGTAAGGCTCACCAAGTAAACAACAGTTGAAGAAAATGCAAGACAAATGTTATGTAAGCATTATGCTTCTCAAAACCTAATTCAGCTCAAGACCTTCATAAAGTTCATCAGTATTGCTACAGCTCATGGTCATCTTACTGAACGACAAAGAAATAAGAAATAGGTCAATCTACAGAAAGTTTCTCAGTCTACACTACACAGTGATGGAAGTGTGACTGAGTGACTCTAAGAGTTTTCTGGATGTCAGCTAGCCATTTAATAAATCTTTCAAGATGAAAAGGTACAAAAAAATCCTCGGTAGAAATATTTTGTTTGACACCTTCAACGCCAACGAAAGAAACCAGAGCCGAAGAGAACTTGTAACGGCCATTTTTTGCTGCCTTTCCATGTGATAAGTGCGAATCTGTACTTTTAGTATGTTTTTGAATCTTTTTATATTTTCCTCTCGAGTGGAGGGATGAATGAGCCTAATATCTTTAGTACTGAGAGTTCAGCAACAGCCTTTAGCTTTAGAACTGAATTTTTACGCTTAATTGTTGTTACTAGGGAGACAACGGGTATTTCTTTTATATACAGGGTGAGTTTTTTTCCGATGTTTAGTATGGGGATCTCGGAAACTAGCGAAGACAGAGAGACGATTAAATGGGGAAAGAATTGCAGCTTTACGAGCTTAATTTAATGAGCTTTTTGTTTTTTGGAAAAATGCATGGCTAACTAGATATCTCGCAAACATAATTTTTTTGTAATTTCGTTTGGTGCCTATAACTCTGTCATTATTGACTTTAGAAAAAATGTGTAAAGGAGAAAGTTGTAGGCAATTATGTGCTTAATAATACAGTCTAAACAAACTTTTTTTAAGCTATAATTTTTGAGTTATGACACAAACTTGTGTTTTTCCAATGGAAATCATAGTCGACTATGACTTTTTAAAAAAGGCCCTTTTTCCACGATTCTAACGATATATTACTTGACAGTTATTTTTATAAATAAATTAATTATGGCCTTTTTTTCTTTTCATTTTCGCACTGTTCAAGTAGTACGCCATGAAAACAATTGATAAATGCGCATTGCGTTTGATAATAAAATTCAGATTAGTTATTAAAATTTTTCTTTTAATTTTGAAATTATAAACATAATTATTTTGGTGGGAAATGTTTATTCTGTTTAGATAAAAATAATTTATGAGAAACTAATAAACAGAGAATGACAAACGATAAATTAAGAAACAGTAAAGGAAATTAGGATCTAAATAAAGTAGTACCAAACCAACGTAATTAAAGTAAGTGAAGTATTTAAGACTAAAAATATTCAAAAGGTCCACTATTATGATTAATTCACAAGTTACACCTTTTTAAAACCAAATTTTTTGCTTTTCTAACGGAACGTCCATCAAAATTAGCAAAAACTTCTAGTACAGCTTCTCTAAAATCATCTAATGTGTGGTGCGACTTTTGATTTATCCTATCTTTTACTATTCCCCATAAATAGGAATCCACAACAGACAGATCGTGGGATCGAGGTGACCATGCAACCGACGCGTTCGGGAATGTTTCATTTAAATGATAATGTGGTGGTGCCCCATCGTGTTGAAACCATTTATTTATTTATAGAAGTCAAGTGATATATCATTACAGTCGTTGAAAAAAAGGCCTTTTTTATAAAGTTGTGGTCGACTATGGTTTCCATTAGGAAAAACAAAAGATTGTATCATAACTCAAAAATTATAGCTTAAATAAAAAATTCGGTTAGACTGTATTCTTAAACACATAATAATCTACAACTTTTTTTCTTTACTCATATTTTCTAAAGTCAATAATAACAGAGCGATTGGCACCGGAAAAAATAACAAAAAAATTATTTTTCCAAGATATCTAGTTAGCCATGCATTTTTTCCAAAAAATAATAAGCTCATTAAATTGAGCTCGTAAAACAGAAATTCTTTTCCCATTTAATAGTCTCTTTATCTCCGCTAGTTTCCGAGATCCCCATACTAAACATCGGAAAAACCCACCCTGTATATCAATGTTAAGATAGGAAATTTTGAAATAAAGCTATAACTTGAAAACAAATGAAAATCGATTAACAAAATTTGAGTTTTTTCAATATTATTCTTACCTGTCCAATACACTTCTGGAGTATGGTGCGATCCTCCCGGCTCACCCTGTATATATCCGGTTGTTTATAGCGTTCTTCGCTTTTGTATTCGTTTGGTATCATAGTTTGTTTTTACATAGTAACCCTGTGTCCACTAAATACCAAAAAGGGTTTGTTCCCTTGCAGGGGTGGCGCTGGGCGATTTTCAAATTTGAACAAAAAAGATTATAGAGCGAGTATGGAAACAACTGGGATGAACACTGGTTCTGTCTGATACAGACACGAAAGGCGAAATTGCAGTACAGCAATAAGAGAAAATCATTTCTTGACGATTCAATACTGAGAAAAGTCAATTGTTGAATACAACAGGTAGACAATATCGACGTAGGTCTAAGGTCAAGAACTTCCAATAAATGCTGCAGCCTATAAAAGAAGGGGGTTAGAGTGGGCACTTCGACATCTAAATTGGAGTCGTTGCTTGGTTACCGACGGAACCAGAATACATCTCCATAGTTTAGATGGAAGAATAAAAGAGTGAAGCAGTAGAGGAGAACGCTACCATGACAGGCATCAAGCCTGTGAAGGTGGTATCACTACTACTCGTCGGAGAGAGTTAGTAATTCCAGGCCGATAGTAGTGGGGTGGCGCGCCATCCTGTTGGAAAAACACGTTTCTGTTTCCAGGAAATAGTTGGAATAACATTGTTTCGAAGGAATTCTAAGTATTTATCTCCTGTAAGTGTTCCTTCAATAAACAAAGATCCAATTAGATTATTAAATGCAATACCAGCTCACACATTCACTTTGTTAGGATATTGAGTACGCGTTTCCTCCATCCAATAAGAATTATGGTTAGACCAATATGTGCAGTTTTGACGATTTACGTTTCCATTTAAGCAAAACGTCGTTTTATCAGAAAATACAATTTCGTTTAGAAAATTCCCATTTCTTTCTATCTCTAAAGCCATTCTTTCACAAAACTCCACTCTTCTGTCATAATCATCTTCTTCTTCTTGTAAATTGCACGCCTCGTATGGATAATACTTAGCTGCATGTACAATATTTGGTACAGACCTTCTGGATATGTTATTATTCAAAGCCAGTTGTTTTCGGAGTTTCTTGTAACTGCAATATAACATCTAGGGAAGTATTTTCATCTGTCGCCACCTTGGGTCGGCCAGTTTTAGGAAGATCTTTTACGATTCCTGTTTCTTCAAACTTGTTAAGAATTTTGCAAACAGCTGACCTTGTTAATTTCTGTACGATTGGGATGTAAATCATTAAATAGTTAGCACACCTCTTCGTAAGTTCTAACCAACCATTACTAAAATCTGAATCCTTTCCGTTTCAGATAAATGGACTACCATTATGAATAAAATCATCAGACATTCTTTAATTACTTATTTCTAAACTAACTAGCAAGCTTAATTTGTCAAATAACGTTCCAGTTCCGTATTCCATTGTTTTACCCGGTTTTACCTGTTCCACGGGTAACTCGATTTTTACAAACATTAATAGTGTAATTCTTGACAAAAGAATAGCGATTATCTCCAAAACCTTTCAAGAGAAGTATAGCAACCCTTATATCATTGGATTTGTCTTTAAAATCCCTATCCAAATATAGAATCAATTACAGGGTGTTCCATTGAAAGAAATTTAAGATGACGCAGTACAAAAAAACAACTGAAGTTTTGTTTTCAATTCCCTTTGCAAAACAAGGCAAAAAATACCTACCTTAAGCTCTCCAAATTTCATTTGTCTATTCCCTACCGTCTTTGCAGGGGCAGCGTGTTTCCATACTTTTTAATAGTGAAACCCCTGACAAAAGAACAGCGATTCTCTCCAAAACTTCTCAAGATAAGTATAGCAACCCTTATATCGTTGGATTTGTCTTAGAAATGCCTATCCAAATATGGGGTTATATACAGGGTGTTCCTATACAAAATATTCAATATGGCGGCCGTATGAAAAAACAATTGAAGTTTTGTTTTCAATTCCCTTTGAAAAACAAGGCACAAAATACGTACTTTAAGCTCTCCAAATTTCATTTGTCTATTCCCTACCGTTTTTGCAGGGGCAGCGTGTTGCCATACTTTTAAGCGACACTGTATTGTAACTGTATGTTGGGATCAACAAACCTAGTTTGTGTGCAGTTCCCTGTATATTGCGTAGTCTATATTTATGTTAAGTTAGAATTTAGAAAGTCAAGTTAAAAGAAGGGGCGAGAAAACTCAAACAGGGGCTGTTAGACAGAATCTAAAAGCAGTATTGGAAACATCTTTGGTTACAGAGTAAGAAACAGTATTTTTGCTTGCAGCTATTATGATAGTGAGTGTAGCAGAAAGTTAATCCACTTATCTTTTGACATTTTATCTTTGTCTGCCAAAAGGACCCTAGATATTAGAGGACGGTAGAAAATCGAACATTCCAAGGTTATACTAAGCTTTAAGCAAGTAAAGAAATACAAATAAGATAGATTGGAAATAACTTATTCAAATTTAGGCAAAGGCGGTCTTGAGACATGAACATGAAAAGTTTTGACAAAAAAGAATTTCTCTAAAATATTCGACTGCAGCTAAATAAGGAGAGAAAAAATGAAAAAGGAGCGCCATTATTCGTTTATAGAAAATTGTAGTTAAAGATTATGAGAGGATGATCATGTCATTCTCATATCTTGTAGTTCTCAAAATATCCTTTCTACTAAAATTGCAAACTGTTAGGAGCAACTTTAAACTTTCGATGGAGGAATCTTTGCAATGATCCATTATTTTGATGCATGCAAATAAACTACCACTACGAATTGTAATATTTCAACAGAAGAAAAATAGTAAGCCAAAAACAAATTTTTGGCAGCAATTAAGAGACAACTAGAAATTTGTGAAAAGCTGCCTCGATTAAACTTTGAGAAAAAGCAGTAGAGGCACCAGCTGCAATGTGTGGAAATGGTGATAGAAACAGATTTATAAGATCAAGAACTGCAGCTAGAGCCACCTTACAAAATCTGAAACCAAATATCAATAACCAGAAGCAGTAAAGTAGCATCCCTAAAGGGTAGAGGTTTTAAGGGAAGAAGGGTAGAACTGAATTGAATTCTGGGTTAAAAAACAAGTGAAACGTATTATATCGATTTTTTAAATGTTGACGTCATGACGTCACAGTATATTCTAAGGCAACTTTTTCCATATAAACTAATAAATCTAGAAGAAAAGACTTACCTTTACATCAATACCGGCAACTACTAATATGCTGTTTAAATCCGGCAAGCTTTAAATCGAACTGATGAGATGCAACAAGGTCGCAACTCAAGTCTAATAATAAGAGTTCGGTGACCAATATTTACGCATAATCTCATTTCTAAAAAATTCTTCGAATTAATAATTTGTGTATAACCAACTAAGATTTGTTTGTATTGCAAAGTCAAACCTATATATATAAAACACTCAATTTTAATAATATGGCAAGATAGAGACTCCTTTTACGTAATAGTTATGCATCTGCAGTTTAGTGGTCGTCAAAATGCTGTTGAAAAAGATTTAGTCAATTCAAGAACAGATTGTGACCCTTCAGTATTCACACAGTACACCAAGTCCTTACCATTAAGTGGTTAATGCCAGTCAAGTATGCGACTACTTTGAAGGGGCGCCGGCGGCAAAAGATCACCCTCAAAGGAAAGAATCTCGCAGAATCAATGGCCACTTAAAATTGTTTTCTCTTCTAGAAAAGAATTTTTACAAAAAAAAGACTTCTTTCTTTAAAAACACCTTTTGTAATGGATACGCATAAATTTACCATCAGATTCTACACGTTAAAACTAAAATAGTGAAACTCATATAAACTTAAAATGCTTCATACAGGGTGTTTCACATAAATGGAACAGCAGATGGTTTCTGTTTTTTTTTTCTTATTTGATATAGATTTTTAGAAAAATGTTGAATTCTTTTGAGAGAAATCGCAAAAATACTTGTTTCCTTAGAATAGAACACCAAGATCAGAAATGAAGTCAAAATTGCAAAATACAGAGATAGATAATGTAATAAATATTAAGAAAAATCGAAGGAAGATTGTAAAAAAACGAAGCGACCCATTGAAACCGCAATTGTCAGTTGTCATGCAGTAACAACTTTCTTGATCAATGATAGTTGACGGCTTTTTTTGCAAAGCCTTCTACTACCAGTAGACATCGTCAGTTTTGCTCCTGACAATTAAGTTATAGCTACTTTGAACAGTGTTCTTATCGCAAAGTCTTTGTTTAGGGCTAATAGGCAGTTTACTCATCCATCATCCAGAAACGTTTTGGAAATCATTTCGGATTATCTTAGCTAGTTAGTTGTATTGATTATGCCAAAAATCGACATTGTGTGCATTATTTTGCTAAATGACGCCAAACTCTAAATGAAAAATCTGTACTTAGACTTAATGTACTTACTCGTGTTGTTTCTAATATGTAAATTGTTTAGTAGACTGAAGATCAACTTACCTGAAACAAAACAAAATTGTTAGAAACAAAGCATACTTGATTTATATCCTAATTTCCTTTCTTGTTTCTTAATTGATCGTTTGTCATTTCTCTGTTTATTGGTTTCTCAGAAATTATTTTTATTTAAAGTTGTAACTCCAACGGAATAAACATTTCACATCAAAATAATTATGTTTATAATTTTGAAATTAAAAGAAAAATTTTAATAACCTAAATTTTATTATTAAGCGCGATGCACATCTATCAATTGTTTCCATGGCGTACTACTTGAACAGTTCGAAAATAAAAAGAAAAAAAGGTCATAATTTATTTATTTATAAAAATAACTATGTCAAGTGGTATATGGTTAGAATCGCTGAAGAAGGGGCCTTTTAGTCATGGCCGACTATGGTTTCCATTAGAAAACCACAAGCTTGTGTCATAATTCAAAAATTATAGCTTAAATAAAAATACGGTTAGACTGTATTATTAAGCACATAATTGCCTACAACTTTTTCCTTTACACAGTTTTTCTAAAGTCGATAATAACAGAGCCATAGGCACCGAGCAAAATAACAAAAAAGTTATTTTTTCGAGATATCTAGTTAGCCATGCATTTTTTCCAAAAAACAAAAAGCTCATTAAACTGAGCTTGTAAAACTGCAATTCTTTCCCCAATTAATCGTCTCTCTATCTCCGCTAGTTTCCGAGATTTCCATACCTAAACATCTGAAAACATTCACCCTGTATATATATATATATACACATTAGCTCTACAGGTCTTGCAGGCCGCTGTAACCTTTGTAACTGCCATTGTTCTTTCGTCGCCCTTTTCTCTTTTTCCTCGTTTCTTCATGTTGCAGTACTCTTTTGACATTTCTTGCTCTGGCATTCGTAAGATGTGTCCCAACCACCTGGCCCCGTGTGCACGTATTTTCCTAGTTATCTTTGTTTTTCCCTACGCCTCCATTATCTCCTGGTTTGTTCGTCTTCGCCATGCTTCCTCTGTTATCTTGCCCCTCCAAAAAATTTTCGTAGGATGCTTGTTTAGAGTTCATGTTTCGAAGGCATATAGCATGGTTGCGTCGGTTGGATTATTGTTTCATTTTTTGCTCTTAATAACCTCGTTAACGCTCCAAATGTTTTACTTCCCTTTAGTAACCTTTTGTCTATTTCTTTTCCTTCATCCGCCCTACTGGTTATGGTCATTCCTAAATATTTGAATTGGCATACATTTTCAAAATTGTGCCCAGTATCTTTTGCTCTTAACTTTATATATTTTTTCTCTTCTGTTATGGTCGCTCTCATTTCCATGTATTTTGCTTTTTAAGTTTAATTGCAACCCATACCTTTTTGCCACGTTTTCAAGATTCTTGAACGCTTTCTCGAATTGTTTTTGACTTTGTTAATAAAGCTACGTTATCT
>VTPC01001644.1:0-46385 GCA_011009095.1 Ignelater luminosus
ATTATATGTACAGTGTGTCCACATTTCAATGCTCACTATTGGGATCTCGGAAATTTTAAAAGTTACGAAGTCCGTTAAATTAGAAAAGTTTTTGCTATTTTGGAGATCGGTTTACTTATGCTTTTGTTTTTTTAAAAAAGTTCACGGCTTACTAGATATTTGCTAAAAACGAAATTATCTTATTTTTTTTTAATAAAAAGCATTTCCCACTTAGTGTGCCATGGCTTTAAACATATGAAAATCATTGGTTTTTGTCAGATAAATTACATTGGTTATGTAACAATTGCTAAAACAAAACAAAAGTCGCTTTTAAGATACTTTACTGAACATTCACAAATAGCATCAAATAAGCATCTAATGCCCCATAAAAGCGTATTTATTTTGTTTTCGCAATTTTTGCATAACAAATGAATTTCTTTGATAAAACTCCACGACTTTGTGTGTTAGATGTCATGGCACACTATGATGAAAAATAATTTTTACTTCATAACTCGGTAAAACAAAAGAATAGCTATGTCAAACCATATATGACTAAAAGCATTTAAGGCGTGCAGTTCAGTAATAGGGAAATCAAGTATGCGTTCCATTAGAAAAAATTTGGATTTACGTTTCACCGCCGAAATAAAACAAAAGACAGTTGTGAAAATAATTTGTGTGTGTTTCGGAGTAAATTCTCTACAACACCCTCTTTGCTGTTCTTTCTATCTATGCTCGTTCCCGAGATATTTCACTTTAAAAAAAAAGGATAATTTCGTTTTTAGTAAATATCTAGTAAGCCGTGAACTTTTTTGAAAAAACAAAAGCATAAGTAAACTGATCTCCAAAATAGCCAATTTTTTTCTAATTTAACCAACTTCGTATCTCTTACAATTTCCAAAATCCCAATAGTGAGCATCGAAATGTGGACACACTGTATGTGCTAATTCTTGGTGGTTGGTATTTTGTTTCTAGGTTGTAGTTTTTTCAAGGAAAGCGAGATCTTGAGGAACTGGAATAATTTAAAAGGTTTATTATTAGCTGTCTAATGCGTCTTTAATTTTATTTCTTTATTGCTTCAGCATCACAAATATAAGAAACTGAATATTTTAAAAGTTCCTAATGATTAATTTAATTGGAATATGTGTTCTGTAAATTTAATGGAGACAAATTGGCAGTTTCAGGTTCTTTAGCAAAATAGTTCTCAAGAAACTCGAATTATATCCAATCTAATTTACTTATTTTAATATATGGTTCGAAGGACCAGGTTGGATAATGTGCTGGATTCCTTCTTTATAAAAATTAAAACAACTCACTTGAGTATAGCAACTTTACTTTCTTTATTTTTACCATTGGTGTGGTCACCTCGACCACCAAAACTATACAGCCCTTTAGGTACCCTTTACAACCATTTAAAAAGGGTACCGTTAGAATATTGATTTTACTTGAGGGCTTAAACATTCGGGCTCAAACATGCCCTCCACCTTGAAAGATTGACTTTCAATTACATAATAATTACTTATTACATACTCATTAACATTTAAGCTAATGCCTGTAATAAAAATAAAATAAAAATAAAAAATAAAAACAAGAAAATTAATTGTTCACAGGAAGTGCACACTACTTCGCCACTCCACGTTTAAAACACCTCTAATTGTTTTCACTGAAACCACTCTCATTACACCATCAGACCCTGGATACGTCTCAACAACCCTTCTTAGCATCCAAAATAATGGTGGTTGGTGATCTTCCTTTATTACCACCAAGGTTCTTCTTTGATGTGTGATCCATGGGTACTCCACTTGCCCTTCTGTTGGAGTTCTGAGATATATTCAAGAGTCCAATTAGACCAAAAATGTTGCTGGAGCTGTTGAACCCTTTGGTATCTCGACAGCTTATTCTCTGGGAAATCTCTTAACCAAAGATTTCCCTACTGAAAAATAAGCCGGGGTAAGAGGGAGCAGGTCGTTAGGATCAGAAGATAATGGTGTTAAGGGACGGGAGTTCAATACTGCTTCAATTTGCGCTACAACTGTACTTAGTTCCTCAAATGTTAAGGCCGCATTACCTAAAACTCTTTTTAAATGACTCTTAATCGATTTTATCCCCGCTTCCCACAAACCACTAAAGTGTGGTGAGTTGGGCGGAATAAATTGCCAGTTCGTGCCTTCACCCATAAAATGTTTTCTAGTTTAGTCTGTTATTTTATTAAGAATTTCCCCAATTCCCTTAAAAGTGAATTGGCGCCTGCCAAATTGGTCCCGTTATCAGAATACACCTGAAGAGGTTTTCCTCTTCTGGCTACAAAGTCTAAAACTAAGCAAGAATGACTCCGCGCTTAAACTGGACACTACCTCTAAGTGAGTAACATGTTAGCATATGCTGACCAGGTTGACCATGCACCAGGTATATCCTGTGCACAAAAATTGCTGAGTGATAAGTATGAAGTTATAAATATATCTCTTTAAAAGATCAGTTTTAAGTTTGTAATTATTGTAGCACGGCATCGGCTACTTTAGTTACTTCTCACGAGAAAATTTAGTTTATAAAATTTAAGTTGTAATCTTAGAGTACTTGTAGAAGAAAAATAAAAGGAGGAGAAGGTCCGGTACGAAAAGAATCTCACTCCGGTGCAGTACGAAGGAGACACGGTTTGGTTCGAAAGTGTTGTCGGTCCGGTGCAGTACAAAAATCATATCGGTCCGGTGCAGTACGAAAAAGCCGCGGTCCGATGCAGCACTCAAAACAAACTCGTTGGATGGCTAGTCCGCTGCCCACCTACCTGCTGGCGGGCTTGTTTTCTGCCCGCTACCAGCCAGCCCGCTGCGACTCTGTCCTGGCTGGCTGGCGGTCCGCTGTCCACCTACCCGTTGCCCGCCTACCTACTGGCTGGCTGGCTGTCCACTTTCTACGAAGGTAGCCTAAACAATCCTTAGCTAGATCAATTGGGAAAGAAGCATTGACCTTGAATTAGGCGGTAGTAGTAATAACATGTAAAACAAAAGTGGCACAAGCCCGATCACGTAAAACTCCAAAACCCAACGATACCGTATGAAACTATTAACAGGGCATCCCAGCATTTCCTGACATTTTCACACATTGGTTCGACTTAAATATTTTAGGGTCACCGTGGGGCAGATCGGGCTCACTACTATTTCTACCCTTAGCGGTACCCTGCTAGTTGTGTAGGCCAGTCTTACCGAAATACCAAAGAGCGAGATCTTCATAAGCCACAGAACCATAGACCAAAATGACCCTCGCTGTCGCTCGTACCATAAACTTCCTACTCGTTCAAAACCTTCACTTTACATTCTTGTTATATAAATAACTATTTCGTGTTTATAATTTTAAACAATTAGTTTTCAAGGTTTCTACCTGACAGAATTATGATGATGATAACTTAACCTTTACTATACCGACGTTAGCGTCATTACGAGTCATTACTTTATGAGTCGAGTTTACCAGTCCGAGAGAGAAACCACCTCGCAGAGTTGGTTACTGATTTTGACAGAATTTGACCAGGTAACGGTATGTATAACCAATGATATATAGCTAAAAGAAATAGTGGGGGAACGCCGATTGTCATATTACCCATATTACACGTTTTTATATAAAAATAATTAGATTTTTAAAAGAATATTCAGTATTTATTGGTAACTAGGGGAACGCCGTTCCCCCGCGTTTCCCCTTGTTTTCCAATCAAACACGATGGTCGTGTTTTGGTTAGCTTTGACCAACCGCTAAAAAAAACGTGTCTCATGACTAACCCTCATGCAAAAAGACTGTGAACACATAATATTTATGTTCATCCGGCAACATTGCCAAAATAGTCACTGGCGTGTTATATTTTTGTGATAGTTATTTAAGGTTATGTTATACCCGTTAAACCTGTATAGGGTTGTTATACTTTTTCCAAAGTACTAAGAGACATTATTATAGCATGAAATTCACAGCAGTTCTATTTCGTCAGCATATTGGTTGGCACTTTAAAAAACATTGGCATCTTCAGGGCAAACGTAGAATAATCGATACCAATGCTGTTAAAACTCTCAAACAAAGGGGTATTCCAGTCTATGAACCTAAGGATATCTTGGGGAAAAAAGAACTACCATTGTAATAAATTGCCGTAATGACTTTAGAATTGTAATTAAGTGTTCTAATATGCCCACAGAATCACTGAGGTCCCTGATTACATACCACAATTGCCGAAACTAGATGAATCCCATCCTGATTGGCACAATCGAGTTTGCTATACATATAAAGATGATAACGTGTTATTAGAGGGTCTAAATCAAGCAAAAGTTATAATAAAAACTGTGGAATTACAAGAAGGTCTCCCTGATAAACTACTAATAGGAAATTCATCTGTAGAAATAGATAGAAAAGTGAAAAGGATAATTTTAAATTCACATTTGTTTGATGCAGAACAACAAATGTTACCAAAACGTAAGGATCCAGAAAGACCAGCATGGAATTTTCCTCGTGATTATGGAGTTACTGATCGTAGAGTAAAGTAAGATTATATTAAATACTTCAGTGAACAAATAATAAGAATATGCTTATTTTAGTAAATTGTTGGTTACTAAGCTATTACAACTGATTGAAATGATTAGTGACTCAAAAACAGTAAGACAACGTAATGTGTTACATAATTTACAATTTTGGTACCCATTTGAAAAAGCTGGAGATTTAATTCAACTTCAGTTGCGGGGAGATAGTTTATTAACAACTTCCACTCCTCTATCTCCAGTTACAACTGAAATTACTGATGAAGTTGAGCTGCCAGATATTTTTCCAGTTACACACACAGTTACACTAAATACTGAAAATATTTATAAATTACAAAATATTTATCGTAAGTTTAATCTTAGTTGTTTAAAGCAGTGTTTAATGCAATATATCTTGCAGCCATAAATCAATTAATATCTCGTTCACACCCACATACAGTATTCATTCATTATAATCCAACAGAGGTTAAAAATATTTATGAAGAAGAAGTAACAGATACGCAGATCTTGGGAAGATCATTAATGAAAACATTTGCTGTGGCTGCAACTTATGCTAAACAAACATTTGGGGTAGGTAGACTTATAAAATGCTTAACATCATTGTACTTTTAAGTATTAATTCTTTTCTTTTATAAATAGGATTCAGTTGATATTTTACCAAGACCAGTAACAGTTCAGTGTGTACATACTGATGGTCGTTTATTCCATTTTGGCATTTTACAACTGAACACTTTGAATCTAGATAATGATAGCACAAAAAATGTGTGGTATCAAACATCAAGAATTCCTTTGTTTACATCATGCCAGTATAAACTTGGAAAACCTACATTAGAAGGTTATAATAATGAAGTAATAAGATATCTATGTGCATTTTATAATAACA
Organism: Ignelater luminosus; assembly: GCA_011009095.1. Classification (NCBI taxonomy): domain Eukaryota; kingdom Metazoa; phylum Arthropoda; class Insecta; order Coleoptera; family Elateridae; genus Ignelater; species Ignelater luminosus. The sequence continues at coordinate 5,368 of VTPC01001644.1, forward strand.
GTTAGATCATTCTAAAGAATTAAAAATGTTAATAAAGTGTAAATAAATATGATTTATCTATAATACTTATGCATATTTATTTTAGTGCTTAAAAGTTGCTACCCTACTGAGCATTTCACTTTGAGAATGGGATTGTCAAACATCTTTCATGCTAGAGTTCAACAAGTTATGTTTGTATGAACAAATAACTGGCAATGGTGTCTTGTAAACTCCCATAAGAAATACATTGCCTATCTTTCCTGTACTGTATTTTCAAAGTGAAACATGTAGTAAGGTAAATGTGTCCGTAGTCAAACTGCTAACTAGTAGTAGTCAGTCCCTAAACCTTATGTTCTTTCTCAATTGCCCTGTAGAAAAAAAGGTTTGTACCCTTAGATCATATACCTATAATATTTAGTTTTACGTTATTAAATTATAAAATTACCAACCTCCTTAATCATACCAGGGCCAGTTGAGAAGTTTGATATTTCACAACAAATAACTGAATAACACCAAAACTGTTAGGCTGTAGCAATCAGCAATGAAAGAAAGTGAATGAAATTATATTTTGCATTTCTCAATCACATAAAAGAGATGCTATGTTGTACATTTCTCACTGTAAAGTTTTTAAAGCAAATGTTTTATGAATAGAGAACATATGCATGTTGTACCCTGGAGGTACTATCTGTCTATCTTATTCATTGCAAAACATGTTTTTTATCCTTTATTAATTTCTAGGTTATTTTATAATACAATAATTCGGTTAATAAAAATGCAAAAATACAGGTTATAATTGATAAGAAAGACAGATTGCTGTACCCCCAAGGTGCACATTACCAATTATACAAAGACATTTGAAGATGTTTTACAAGAAAAAAATTAAATAATGCCAAAATTGTTTAGTTTAAGTCTTTGAATATAAAGAGGGTTTATATTCAAAGGCTTAAGCCATGTAAAGCTATATTGCAACCAACAGTGGACAAGGAATAAGAAACTAATGAAATCCATTTAAGAAAACTCTGGTTTCGTGCCACACTTTGTCAGTAATAAAGAATAATTTTAGAAAGTGCAGATAATAGTAATAGTTTTTGATATTCCTACAAATAATGGCATTATCCTCTGAGCACAGACCATATATAAAAAGATACACACCCATTTTATGGAAGTCTCGAGGTGACTATTAAATAACACTATTATGCAACTCGAAAGTCAATTGTTACATCCCTTGTGTTATCATGATGCTTCAAATCAAGCAATTGTTCAAATGGAAACAATTTAAATAAATCAAAATTATACAGGTCATTTTAAGAAAAGAAAGTGTCTATGAACGCAGATCCTCTGGAACTGTTTTTTTTTATTATTATTTGTAGAACAGCTTATTTCAAGTTCACCTTCTGAATAAGAAACAACCTTCCAAATTTGAACATGATAAATTCAACCATTCAGCAAATAATCATGTTTTCAGAGGGCTTATAGTTACAGAACCTTTTTGATCAGAAGATTCACTCTCAGATGCTTTATCCACAAGTAAAAGAAAAACTTGTATTTCTTGATTTTAATACACACAGGAAAACAAAAACCACCCTTAAATTATAAATTTTATTAACAATAATAATGTTTATTGAACGTACTAATACAAATTGTTGTCCAATAGGAAAAAAGATCAGCAAAGCTGATTTTCACTTTCTCCCTCACAAAACAGGTAATTTTATATCACAATTTCTGGAAATCTAATAAACAATTTTTAAAATGTCCCTTGAACTGAGATGTCGAAGTACAATCTTGAAATAAATCTATATAGCTATTAAACATTTTCAGTGCTGTAAATTCACAACATTTAAATCTATTAGTTCTATGTTTAGGAATTGTATAATATGTATCGATGTTACGCAAATCAGAACTATGTACTGCTGATCACTCGACTAATAATTTATATAAATCAGATAGTTCTCTTGATTTTGTGACATTAAATAGCACTGTTCCATACAAAAGAGCAAATTTTAAAATATTTAAGCTATTATAATGAGACATAATGTAATTAAATGATTTTAGTACCCACTGGAAAACAAAAAATCCTTAAATTATAAATTTTATTAACTATTTACAAAACACACTATTCTGATTCAATTTCTTTCTCAACTTCACTTTCTGTCTCTAACTCCTTATCCCAATCTTTCATTTTTGCACCCATCATAAAATCATTACGAAGTATATTCCATGTTGGTTCTTCACTTTTCTTACTTGTGACTGGTTGAATTTCTTTTTCGGTTTGGTTAGACTTTTCTATATGTTTTGATTTATCACCCATTAGAACATTTAAGAATTCTCTTTTATCCATGTTTTTCAAGACTTTGTCACGTTTTACTTCTAAAGGCCCAGCTTCTTTTAATTTATTATCAATATCCTTTTGTTGATTTTTAACTGCATTGAATAATTGCACTACACCTCTAGTTGCAATTTTTGACAAAGTCCGTTCACGATCTTTATCTAGTATGTTTGGCTTTGTTCGTATACTTATAAGTTCTTTTCTCTAAAATTATAATATTTAAATTATATTATCTACAGAAGAACAGCTTAAATCTAATAGTAATCTAAAACTATTATACCTTTTTTCTTAACGGTTCTTTTATGTTATCTTCATCATCTACTTCTGTTACTACTTGTTCCTGCTTTATTTCTCCATCTTGTGCTTGAACCTCAAACCCTACATCCTTTGTTTGTATTTTACGCACATTTGTTAATTTCTTTGCTTTGGATAGTACTAATGTCTTCTTTCCCTTGGGTTTATTTGTTTTCAATATTTTTGCTATTGAATCTGCCCATCCTTCATTTGCCAATGCCTCATTATCTTGATTTTCATATGCTATTTCTTCATCTGAAGATGAATTTACTAGTTCTCCTTTTATCGATGCATCACTTTGGTCATCAGATGAACCATCCACCATTTCTTCATCTATAGGAACGTTGTTTTGATCTGAAGATGAATCTAAAATAAAATATGTATTATTTTATAGGAGTAGCTTACTAACAGCATGTGTACGGAGTCTAAAAAAATAGATGAAATATGTGGATCAAGTCCACAGATGTTTATGTTAAGAAAACATGGATTTGATACACTTTTATTCTGAACACCCCATATATTAAAATTAAATAAACTTTTTTATTTATCTACTGTTGCTAACAACAGGCTGTAGTTGCTAACAGTTGTATACTTTGGGTTAGAAATTTTATACATAAAAATCAATTTTAATTTGCACCAAGAGAGCAACAAAAAACCAAGTCAAAGATACCCATGGATTCTGAATTGCTCGTCTTTGATAGTTTCATATTAATAAAAAAAAAAAGTAAAATAAAAACAAGTGACATTTAAATTTTATGTAGGTTATTTTGTAAGTGATAACAGTAAAATTAATCATAATTATAATAATTTATAAAACTTGTGAATTCAAAAATGTTCACAGAGAAGATTATTTTTGTAATGGTATCAAGAATGAAAATGGTGAATGGAAATATTCAATAGTCAAAATGATTATGACATTTAAAAGTTTAATGTTTGAATTCATAATTTAAGGATTACTCTAAGACAATCTTTGTTGGTTTTTTGTTGCTCTCATGGTAAACACTGCGTAACATTGATGATACAACTGATAATAACAACGGAGAATTGAATCTATGGTTACCAACATTACTCTCTCTGCAAGAAAAAAGTCTATAATGCATAGAAAATCCCTTGGCCTGTCAAATTGTTCCTGCGTGTGTGAAGGGAGATAAGTCTGAATTTTGTGAAGATCATGGCATATGTACTATGTTGATTACTAGTGCTGTCTGCAAACAAATATAAGTCCTAAATGTAATATAAATAGAGATATGCATTGCACCAGAAAACATTACATTGTAACATATACCGTTGTAAACTTTAAAACTGCCCCACCATAAAACAAACATTCTGTGACGTATCCCTTTGCACGTACAGTAAAGAAATACTCAAATCTAAACAATAACAAATTCTAATCCATTTTTTGATAACATCTTTGAACATTCCTTTCTTTACTATCTTGATAATAGGTATAATATGGTTTTTAGTCTTCTTGACTAATTTAGACCGATCAGTGCTTCATTGCAACAATCGTCATATTCATAAATGTAAAGAGTTCGAAATAAAATACATAAAAGTAGATATATCATACCTTCTTCTGTTACTGTAACTTTTCGTCTGCTTGCCATTATTGTCATTACTTTAAACTTTTAGTAAATACGGAAAGAATTTTTGTAACCCCTGTTACGAAAACATGTGTTGTATGTAAGGTTATGTCTTGTATGATTTGTTATTATTCTATGAGCAGTGTTGCCAGATAGCTCTTACTTACTATCTCCGAATACATCTTTTTTGTACATATTATATAGTTGAATCTCAGCCGCTGAGTGTTTCTAAATGCACCCAAATAGTAATGGATATAGATTTTATTTGAAACATCGTTTTGGCATAAGTATCTTAGAACGCTTTTAGGAACTAGTGCTTAAAAAAAGCCAAAGATCTTAAAAACTATTACTTGCTGATTAGATTGATTAATAAAGTTTGTATTGTTTTTTATTGCTTTTCTTTTTCTTTTAATTCGAGGCTTTGCTTTAATCATAGATCTTGTCCCTTTAACAAAAATCTCACGATATAGACCTCTGGCATCTCTGCTATCAAGCTGTTTTGTTGTTCTTTTATTCTTATTGTTGTGGTCACACTGAGGACGCTCGGCGTCGTAAACCGGCGTCAATTTTAACTATCGATCTGTTTTTATATTTCTTAAATTATTTTCTTTTTTGCTCTTCCTCCATAAATTTAAGCCTAATGAAACGACAGAGCGTTAGAACTCTTTCTTTAGTTGTTTGTACTTTTACTTATTTGTTAATAGGTGCTGCCGTTTTTGATTCTTTAGAATCAGATGAAGAATTAAGGAGAGATGGTATGCTGAAAGGTATATTTTTGAGATTTAAATCTAGTTGTTGTATGGATTATATTTCATTGACTTTCTAGACATTTCACATGCACTTAAAAGGAAATACAACATCACTGATGATGACTATAAAATGATAGAACTTGTAATTACAGAATATAAACCACATAAAGCTGGGCCACAATGGAAGTTTGCTGGATCATTTTATTTTGCAACAGTTGTATTGGCTATGATTGGGTATGGCCATTCAACACCTGTTACTGCAGGTGGTAAAGCATTTTGTATGGGATATGCAATGGTAAAACCATTTATCTATTAAACTTTTATTTATATTTTCAATTTAATATTCTGTAGGTAGGAATTCCGTTAGGTTTAGTTATGTTTCAAAGTATTGGTGAACGTCTTAATAAATTTGCTTCAGTTGTTATAAAACAAATGAAGAAATACTTACACTGTAAGCGTGTAGAAGCTACTGAGATGAATTTGATGTTAGCTACTGGAATCTTGTCATCAATAATTATTACAACTGGTGCAGCTGTGTTTTCCAGATATGAAGGTTGGACCTACTTTGATAGTTTCTATTATTGCTTTGTTACATTAACAACGATAGGATTTGGTGATTATGTTGCTTTACAAGTAAGTATAGAAATGTTATGATTAGAAGAGTCTATTCGCTTCATTCTTAAAATAATTTCAGAATGATAATGCTTTACAAAATAAGCCTGGATATGTAGCGCTAAGTTTAATATTTATATTATTTGGACTAGCTGTTGTGGCAGCCAGTATTAACTTGTTAGTCTTACGTTTCATGACTATGTAAGTAGTATATTAAACTTTAAAAATGTATCTTTAATAATACATATTATATTAGGAACGCTGAAGACATCCGAAGAGAGGACACTGAATTACAACCATCTTCACAAGAGGTTTTAACATTAGAAGGAGAAGTTAATGGAAAGCTTCTAGCTGGACATGCATTAATCGGAGATGATGATGTAGATCAAACATCTGTATGTTCGTGTAATTGTTTAGGGGCTAATCATGCAGATAACCATGAATCACTACTTGATACCTGTTACCGCCCCTCTCACACTATTCTTGCTGCTAATCTAAAAGTAAAGAGAGCATCTGTGTGACATTCATTTCCCTATAAGTTAAGTCTTCCATAAGGGTTATGACATACTTCATTCCTGTTGAATGAGTATAGGCTTTTCTATACTACTACTCAATGAGATGTACACAGTATATATGTACTAAAAAAAAACATTACACAAGAGCAATGTCGAAAACAAATATAAATTGATGTTATCAATGTCCTGTTGTTAGTAAGATTGTTAAAATGCGAATAGATAAGTGTTAAGAAATTGTTAAATGTTTTTAAGTTGAAAACACAATATTATTGAAAATAAACTATCATTTTCATCAAACATCATCATTAGAATATTTAACAGTGAATCATTACAAACTAAAAACATTAATTAACTACAGATACATCCGTTGACAAAAAAGTAGATCGCTTTTAATTTAGTAAAAATGTATTCTCTTTTAAGAGAAAGTGATTTAGAATCAATAACTAGTAGTAATAGTATTAAGTACCAGAAACAGTTAACAAGCCTTTAAAATAATTCTAATTGAGTTTGAAGTAGAATTGGTTATTAAATTATAAGCGATCTAATTATTTCTGCCTGTGGGTGTAATATCATTGTAATACGAATTTTTGTAAACAAATTTTTTATATAAAATAATAAACAAATAATTTTTAAATGTAATAAAATGTGATAATAAATATACATTACTATAAAATTTTACAAAAGAATAATTTATTTCAATTTATATTGGCCAATAACATGTAGAAAAATATGCCAGTTCATTCATGAGTTGAAATTATGAGCTAATTTTTTTCAAAATGTAGAAGAAACTAAAATATTATTTTTTCTTCTTAAAAATCTACAGTATAAAAGTACTGACGAGCTTAACATTGTTGACTGTAAATCTTTTTGATCTTACATCTACACTTTATTCCTCTTTGCTTCTCCCCAAGGCCAGTGGCCAACTCCTGTTAGCTCTAAAATAAAGAAAATGAAGATTTCCTCTATATGATGATGATGGTATAATTAATTTTAAAAATCTCAATCTACAGAACAGTAATGCTCATATCTTTTTTTTGTACATTGTAACATATTTTGTTTTATTCAGATCTAAACAGATGTTTTGATTCGCTTTTCATCCATTACAAAAAAATGTTGACCAGCAAGTCAAAAGTACAAACACTATTATTATTTACAGACCTTGGTCAAAACCCAAAAGTATGATCAAGTCTGCCATGCTATGTTAAAACCTGTTATGATCTTTTTTTAAATAGGAATAGGTTTTAACAGCAGACCGCAGAAGTGCTTATATAAAATAACTGATTTACCAAGTAAATATAATGTAAATTTCTCTGTTAATTGTTCCATTTAGTTTAAATCATGAAACAGATTATTTAACTTTTTGAAAGGAATTGAATGTTTTTAGGAATTTAAAATATTTCATTTCATTCTGTCGCGAATCATCAGTAAGTAGTGAAATCCTTTATTAGTTTAGCTTCATCACATTATACTGTAGAATGCCCCAACACTCAACAGTTTGTGCTCAAAGAATAGTATTATTTGTATCAATATTGAAAGCTATCACCAGGAGTTGCTCAGGTTCTTTTGTTTTAGCTGTTGTTGCATAACAAATGCAATTTATTTGACAAAAACCAACAATTATCATATGTTTATTGTAACGATTACCTACTCATAACACACTACAGTAAAAATGGTTTCACTTCATAATGTGGTAAACAAAAGTATAATTATGTCACACCTTATATCACTGAAAAGCATTTAAAATGTGCTATTCAACAATATAAAAATCAAGTAGGCGTTCCGTTTAAAAAAATTTGCATTTATGTTCGGTCACCAACGTAAAACAAAAGAGATATTGCACTTTAAAGAAAATCAAATATTTTCATTTCTAATAAATATCTAGTAAGTCATGAACTTTTTTGAAAAAAAACTAAAATGTCATATACTGAGCTCCAAAATAGACTTTTTTTCTAATCTAAACAACTTACAGTTTTTGAGATCTCATTGGCAAGCCTTGAATTTGGAACACACTGTATAGATTTATGTGTTTTTCTTGTTTAGACATTTTCATTTGTTTGCAAAATATAAAAGGTGAGAAGTTTTAAAGAAACACCCAAAATAGTATTATTCTTGATAAAAAGTAAGCAATTTAAAATTGTTTCTCAATTTTTACATAATCTTTTAAGGGGGATGTTCACCCTGTATAAGGGGTGAATTTTTAGCTTTTAAAAGATATTAGTGGCATGGTTTATATCAAACATCTATGACTTTTGACTGCCTTTTTCCAATTCTAAACAGTGCACTGGTGTGCTTCACTGCGTATCTCTCATCTTGTAATACTTTCTCTAAGAACTAAGTTAAACAGCAGAGTGTAGCACTACAAATTCTACTGTTATTTCTTCTGGTAATTTCATCAACAGTTAACAACGTTTTGTCTAACAATAAGCCATTCTCATACCAAAGTTTAGTGTGTACTGCTGGATAGGCTGATAGGCATACCAGTTCTAGGGAACAGATGGTCTATTGCTATTCAGTATTCTAGATATCTTGTATGGTGATAAAGCTAACAAAGGGTATAGATGTATGAAATACTTTATTGTAATTCAACATGTAAAAAACTTCTACATTAATAATATTAAAGTAAACCTATTTTGAGATTCTTAGATAACTAAACATTGAAATAGCATTATCATTAATTAAAAAAAAATCTCATAAACTCAAACAATAGACAAACTACATACTAATAAAACAAAACAGTCTTTAATGTACTGGTGGAAACAAAATGTTGTCTTATAGTCTATTGTCATAATAATAAAATAACATTTGTTTATAGTATCACACAAGAATTTCAATGTTCTTGATAGTTAACGTTTAAATAGTTGAGGATTTGCTTGCATTTGTTTAACAGCTTCTCGATGTTGTTTCGAATTTAAATGAATACGTATTTCTCCAGTTGAATACACCATTTTATTACAAAAACGACATTCAGTTTCATTCACTGTTCTCATTCTAAAATCATAGAAGATATTACAATGAAATATACAAACCATGCCATAAAACTTACTTCAATGAAATTTCTTCCAACTCATTTAAATGTTCATTCATAACAGTCTGTACAGCTGCTTCCCTATTTAGACGCATTGTACTATGTAATGGCCAAATATCTACTCCGGCATAAGATTCACCAGGCTTTAATAATTCTGAGTCAAATAGGCATTTACCCCAAATGTTGGCATTCTTTATAAATACTCGTTCCACGCTGGTACGTTGTCGTCTTAGCAGTCTGAAATACAAATCAAAATTATATATTTAACATTTATAGGTAATATTGTACTGCTTACTTAAATAATGTATTTTTTAATTGAGTTTGACATTCTTCCATTCCGACATGACCACCAATTTCTTGATAGTTACATTCCATTGTTTTTACAGCTACATTCATCCAGTATCGTAATACATTAATCTGAAAGTTTTATTTAATTGGCTAATAATACTGTTAAAAATTATAGGAAAAATTATAACCTTCATTGTACTACTGAACAATTACTATAAATTGCAATAAATTAGTGAGGCAATATTTCAATAGGAATCATGTATAAGTTATAACTATTATTAGCAAACTAAAATCTACTACACATAATCTAATCAAGAAGATTACAACCAATTTTAGAACCATATATGTTCAATTGTGCTGTATTTAGTTCACATGAAAATATAGCAAATTCAATTAAGTTTATATAGTACCATGTTCAAATCTTCATCTGTTAAATCAGTATCCAATATTAAACAAATGTCATGAGGAGGGTATAAAGAACGATGTCCATCCTCAAAAGTGCCTAATCCACAAAGAATTGCTGCAAAGCGCGATCCATTTTCTGTTGGTTTTGTTTCCATTATTGGACAAAACAATAAACTCATAAGCATTGGCAAACCATGAATATTTGGCATTAATGTAGTGTGTCTTAATGAAAGTGATGATCCAGTAGCATTTTGTCCAATGTGAGCAGCTACAATCAATCTACAAACATGGAATTACTTTATAATATAAATCTGATTAACATTTAATAAATACCTTTCATGAGTATCTTGTGGACTTGAGTCTAATAATACTGCATTCACGGAATTTCCATCAATTATGACTTGTTTATTTGCACCACTAGCAATAACAGAAAATATATGCATTTCAAATGGGCTAAAAGGTCCTTTAAGAAATATTGATGAGGTACACATATGTGAAGGAGGTGGTTCTACATCCCGACATCCTCTTGGACCTAGTTCTTCAGCTTGCATAAAAGCATTTACTTTATCAGGATTCTCAGATAATTCGAGACGTTTTAAATGATTCTCCTAAAAATGTTCAAATATCAGTTTTAACAAATTTATGAAAAAATCAAAGATTACTTTGGATAAATAACTTTCTTCTGAGAGTTCAGCATAACCTTCCTCAATTAACCAATTATTCAAAGAATTGCTGAATATGCATTCAGAACAATCACTTTTATATAATTCAAGATGTACCACTCCCTGAACTACAGAATAGACCTAAAAAAGGCAGATTGTTAGAAGAAATGGTAGAAACGATAGATATAACCTAAAAACTTGGATATACATCGATGAGTGTAAAAAGTGATCAAATGTTACCTTAGCATAGAAACTTTGATTTGTTGTATACTGATTGAATACTTGATTTGCTCGATCTGTCCATAATGCTCTAGGATTAAGAACTGCTGAAGGTTGAATCTCACTTAAAACACATTCCATAGCTTGGCCAGGTTTTGACATATATTCATGTTCAGGTAGATAATATAATTCATCTATACCTACTACATCTTCATTTCCATAGTCAATAAATTGTATCTATAACACTATATTTTAAAAAAATGCTTTCAAAAACAAAATACAAATATACCTGACAAAATTGCCCACTATTCTTGTCTGTTGTTTTTTGAATAATTTTACAACGATAAAAACGTTTATCTTCTTTGTATATTGCAGCATATAAATTTGCTTCATTGATATTGTTTGGATTAACCTTTTCGAGCTTGAAACTTCGATTTAATAATCGAATAATTGTTACTAAGTTTTTAGTGGTTTCTTCATCCACATTCTGTGCCCAAAAACGTCCACAATGAATTCCCTAAGAAGAAAAGATATATCTCATGTTACAAAATTATCTTTATTCATTACATTTCACTTTTCATTATCCTTTATTAGCAGACACACATATATAGAGTCCTGATTTTTGATCTTGAAAGCAGTAAAAGATATGAAATCAGTTACATTGGAACAAAGTTGAATTATTCTAACACTTGTTACTATTCAGTAAAGAAACTTTTTTACCTCATTTGTAAATTGTTTTTCCCATGTAACTTTTTGATGGAGTTATAATGTATTTTTTGCTCTAAAAGAAACATTGGAAAATAACAGGTTTTTTTAAACAGTGAAAAAGTCCAGTTCCGATATAAAGATGTAGTTCGGAATACAGAAGTGTAGATTCTTAAGTACTGAGAAAGGCAAACTGAGAATGTCTGAATGAATGACACTTATAAACATTTGACATAACAACAAATAAATGTAAATCATAATACTATAAAACAAATGCTTAATTTGGCAGAAATTTTGTCAGCACATGCTAGGTTTCAGTAGAGAATGATTCCCTGAATGATTTTATTCTTGTAACTGTCACAATATTATGAGCACATTGCACATGTTGTCTTTCTTGATTGAAGTTTGAACTAATGTGAGGTTAGAAAACTATCTCCACCACTAGCTTTGATGGCGCTGTGATTTAGATGCTGAGTAAAATTGTCAGCAGCTGTTTTTCAACAATATGTCAGTTAGTTCACTCAGGGAACCTATTTAGTTAGAATCTCAGCTGCCGAGCATCCCTGAATGTGCCCAACAATTAACAATTACGTATTTAAATAAAATAAATTATAGAAATTTTTAAAACCTAGTTAAATTCTAAGAATATAACTAAAGCAATTAAGGACATTCCCAAGAAACAGAATACATAATAATAATAATAATAATAAATAAATAAACGTTACATTCTTACACAACTGCACACAACTTCTTCATCTCCAAATTTTCAACTAAAATTTTGTGTCTTACTCAAATTCAGTTCTTCGGTGACAATTTGAATAGTTATTCAACAATCTCAGACCTTGAGCATTCCACTTAATCAAAAAATGACAATTTTTTTTAATGATAGTCTTTGCTAGTCTTAAATCTAACCACTAGCTTATTTCTAACTTAAATTACTAGATATTTAAGAGTTCAAGAAATCATCCAGAGATGCCACAAGTAGCATCGAATGTATAATCAAGATAATGCCAATATTAGAGATATACTGTATCTTGGCTCAACATTTTATCGTGAAAACTCTCGTCCAATATAAAATCAATATTTGCCAAATAAAGTATTCTTACAATATTTGGCAAATATTGTTCTTTTATACTTAGCCAACATGTTTTGAGAGCCCTAAAAACGGTATATTATCTATGTTGTATAAATGTTGGTAAGTCAGCATACTACTAATGTAAGTTATAGCACTTCATCCAATAACTGTTAGCAGCAATAAATAATTAATCAATTACCAACCTTTGGCACTACGTAATCAGTAAAAGATGATGGATTTAAACAAGTATTTCTTTTTTATAAGTAAAGCATTTAAAATGACAGAACGTCCCTTAGGCAAGTTTTGTCCAAAGGTCAAAGGCGATTACAAAGTTAGCTACTTTGGAGCCAGAAATGGTCAAAATCAAAGTAACTAGATACCTACTAAATATGTTAGCAAAAATTTTCAGATATCAAACAGTGGGTTCAATTATTTAAAGCTTTATATCTTGAAACTATGCATATCTTGTTAATGCAATTTAACATAGATCAGTTCCTTTTATGCCTGTCTACTATCTTTTAAAAGGAGAAAAAGAAGTTAATAATCACTCTGTATTGTCTAAGCAATAGTGTCTTTAACTTGTGCTCCAATCCTTTGGGCCAAACCTTATTCAAGAATTGGGCCATGTCCAAAAACACAGTGGTGCATATTTTGTTTTCGTCTAATGAATATTCTATTGTTTCAGTTATTCTGTGTACTTGTTCTAATGTCAAATGCTGATGTCAAAAATTAATTGGCAGTTCCATATTAACTGTTTCTTCATTATTATTGGTTTCAATTTTGCTAGTAACACTTTCACAAATAGTTTGGAAATTATGAGCAATAAAGGTATTGGTCTGTATGAGGATACTTGATATGGCAATTTTTCTGGTTTTAAAATCGTTAGTACTTCTGCTACTTTCCATTTTCTGGGTACATAATTCATTTTAAAAGGAGCATTTCTAAGATTCGTAAGTTTTATAATTGCTTTTTATGGAAGTTGTTTTAGCAGAAAGCTGTTTATTAAATCATAACCTGGTGCTTTCTTTGAACTTATTTGTTTTTTTATTGTTTCTTCAACTTCTCTGGGTGACACTGGTGGTACAATTCCCACTTCTTCTGACAAAGTTTCTAGATTCAGTTTGAAAGTATTTTTTAGATGCTGTGTAAACAAGTCTTCCCTCTCTTTATTTCCTTTTGCTCATGTTCCATTTTCTCTCTTCAGTGGTGGTCTTTTCAAGTATTTTGTAACTTTCCACAATGAATACTCAGTTTCACTATACTCCATTCACGATGTTTCTGGGTCGTAACAGGCCATGCTTTCATTTTGTTAGGTTGGAAGTGTTTTCTGGTTTTTTTGAAAATTGTAGTACTGCGGCTGCATTTGCTGATGTTGCACGATCAAAAATTTTGCATAAATGTTTAGTACCGATTAGTTTTGTTTTGTTAAAAAGAAATCAAGTTTTCCTTATATTAGCAGAGTTACAAAAAAAGATAACAGTGTGAGGTTAACTGTCATAAAATCATAACCTTAAAGCACATTAAGCATCAATAAGATTTTACAAGCTGAGTTAATAGATATACAGCCAGGTTTACAATACTCAAACTGTCATTCTTCCACAGCCATATACGACCCAGAAACATCGTAAACACTGTATACTTGCTGTTAGTTCTTTTAGAAATGTGGTTGACTGATTCATTTTTTATTTTTCTAATTTCTATAGTGAGTTTTCTGGTTAAGTTGTTCAGAATAGTTTTGTTTCTGTTGTTCTTGATTGTTGCTATTTTTTTTCTGGCTCTACTTTTCTGTTGTACTAATTTCTGTATCTCTAGAGGGTTAGTTGTTTCCAGTTGTTTTTCTTTTTATTAATGGTGCGTCCTTCCATGCCACTTCTTGGATAGATTCCATCAGTTTTTCTGTTTTTTTTTTCAAGATCTTCTATTGTTCTTGGTGGTACATCTGACTGGATCTTTTTATTTAGTTCCATATGGAAACTTTCATAGTCTGTATGTTTGTTCACCAATGTTGAGTTTGGTTCCTTTTGTATGATTATCACTAGAGAATGATCTGAATCTAAGTCATAACAGTCTTCCAACTTTTTTATAATTCATAAATATTTTCTTGCCTATAAAGAAGTAGCCAGTAGGTGGGATTGCCCATACTATGGAATTCACCATTTATATTTTTAATTGCTTTTAGCAATTCTCTACCTTTGGTGGTTGTCAATCTTGACCCCCACTAGGTGGGTAGAGTACTTACAAATTCTGTTATATTATGTTTTTTTTTTGTATTTATCTTTACAGCTGTTGCTTGTATTCTGTTGGCTTCATACTTATTTTCTTCTATGTTTAATACGATTCCGAACAATTTTTAATTATGACTGCACTTTCTCCTGTCGCTATATTTTTCGGATGTGGAGTCATACAGATTGTATATCCTTTATTTTTTCAAATTTCTCTAATATTTTTTATAGAATATTATTTTCATCGATGTTTGCTCTTGTTTCTTCATAGTCTTTTCTTGCTGCTTGAGCATATGTCAGCTTGTTTTGCTGTGGTCTTCTTTCTTCTTTTTTGTTCTTGTATGCTGTTGTTTTATCTTGTTTGACCTTTTCTTTCTTAAAATTTCATTTCTTTCTCTTTGTTTGTTGATTTTTGTCTGTATTTGCTTAGATTCTAAGTAACTGTGTAACCTATCATAGTTTCAACTTCCAAAATGATTATTAGTAGTGAAGGTTTTTCCTTGAATATTGTAAATACAATAATAGACACCTAAGAGTAACAAATATGTAGAAAACTTTGTGTTGATATCTCACCTTGTTCTTGAAATATTGCAAAAAAACAAGAAATTCTAAATAAAACTTTGACTGCCTGTATCTTCAAAATGATGCATTTCCAAACACAAGTTTGTATAAACCTTTTTACTTATTTTTATGAGTACTACATGCCCTTAAGAGTTTTTGACACTATTCTTTTAACACTGTATGGTGATGCCGACTTGTGTATTATTTTCAAAGCAATTTTATTAATTCAGATACAACTTATTAAATCTGAGAGAGGAAAAATCATGCCTAGACAGTTGGAATGTTCAATTGTTTATAGTGAGGTAGGTTAGTAGTATTGTAAATATAGTTATGAGGGATATAAAATGTGGTTTGGATTTGGGTAACAGTGATTCTGATTATGATTATAAAGATGAATTATCAAAAATTACATTCCTGTACAACCTTACATTGTAATGTTAACTTGACACTATTAAGTGTGCGCATCTGTATGTAGCAGACACCCAGCGCCCGTGTGTCCCATGCAAGGGGTTTAAAACTGAACATGTGTGGATGCCCCATTGAATAGCATGAGTTTTTGTCATTCCATCAAGCATGACCTGTTAAACTGCATTTAGCAAAAAAGCAATGCATGGTTCCACACCAATCAACTTACCACACAAACATAAATATGAATAGATCCCACATCTAAAGCAGGTATGACAGGAGTATGTACAACTGGAAATTCTTCTGGAACAATTTCAGCTTTCCGAACTATAGGAAGTTCGTTTCCTTTCCCAATTCCTTTCTTCTCTGCCAATGCCCAGGCTTTTTCTTTTCTGTTATAAACAAAAGAGTTAATTGAAAAAAGAAGAGAGTTTATCTATGCAACATACTCTAAAATTGGTACTCTGATAGGAATTCCAAGTTGTCTCAATCTTATTGCACGATAAACGTTCACTAAAATGTTTCCAGGCATTGTAGATTTCAATTGCTGTCCTTCAACCTTCACATGATTGTTTTGATTGGTGTCCGAAAATTCCACATACACCTTGCTACTGAAGTATAGAACTAGGAAAATTGTAAAGGACAAACAAAATCAGAATTTACCTGCTGTGATCAAAAGTTACTTCCATTTGAGTACCACAATCGAGTAATTGCTTTTTAATAGTCTTGGCATACAATTTTCCTGGTTGCTGGTAATCAAAACCAGTAAAATAAACAGTGTGAAATGGATCACGCCCTCCTAAAGTCTTAACAGCCTCTCTCTCATCTATCGAAGCTCCATCACAAGTTCTTTTAAAATAATATGGATAAAATGCTCCACATATAACAACCTAGAAAAAAAGGTGGAATAAAGAAAGAATCTGCAGCAAATAAACAAAAAATTGCTTACCATAATGGCTGTGGCCAGTTCTGTACTGCTCAGTACAATATGCCCTTGTCCTACTGTTTGTTTGATATGCATTCTTTCAAGACGATCTTGTACTTCTTTCACAAGTACAGACCATTCTTTAAGAGATCTCTGACTAACATAATTTTGTCTACACCATTCTTGTTCAACTCGTACATCACGTGATGAGCGTTTCTTTTTTTGCCACACCTACAAGAAAACGTTAAATGAATGCTATATGAGTTAGTATTTTTTCAAAATTAAAAATATTACTAACTTGATAAATATTAATGTAAGCAATAAGATCACTTGCAGATCCATCAGCCCACTGCAATCGGTTGATATAAGCTTTCAAGCGTTCTTTAAATGGAGTTTTAAAGATATTCAGAGAACAACCAGTTGCTGCAAAGTATTCCTTTATTAATCAAAATACTATATTCAAGAAATTTTTAAAATATTTACCCATAATAACACATTCATTAAGACAACTAAACATGTGACCCAAAAATATTAATTTTGATAAATGAACATCTAGTGGTAAACATGCCATCACTTTTCCCAGAAATGTAATATCACCATCACTAACGGACAATCGATTTTTACATTTTCGTGATAAGGCGCCAATCTTTAATAGAAAAAAAAAATAAATTAATACAACATATTTTATTATTGTCATTACATACTTCTTTCAAATATAGAACTGTATTGTCAATCTTGGACAATTCTGGTGGATTCATGGCTAAAGCCAATATAGCTTTAGGTGGTTGGTCTAAATCCAACAGTTTGGCATTTAAGACAACTTGATTTAAAGGAGCTCTAACTATTTCTGGTTGCACTGATGTTGGCAATTGCTATTAAAATGAAGAAAAATAACAAGTTATATCAATTACATTTCTTGCTTAAATACCTCATAAAATCTTTTAGTAACAAGGCGATAAACTCTTCCATCAGCAACACGTCCAACTCTTCCACTACGTTGTATACAGTTAACATGTGAAGCCCACTGCAATTGTAAACTTTGATACTGTGTTTCTTGATCAACTATCATTGTTTTTGTTAAACAAAAATCAACAACTAAAAATCATACACAGCAACAATTTTATTTTACCATCTCCATTCAATAAAACTATTAAATAAACGAATATACTCACCATAAAATATATCAGGAACAGTAATTGAACTTTCAGCAATGTTTGTAGACAAAATAATTTTTCGTTTGCCTAGAGGAGGTGGTTGAAATACTTTTCTTTGCTCTTCAGTAGTAATTGAAGAATGTAACGGAAGAATATGCCACTCTATTTCCATTTTTCCTTCTCTTTTGATTTTGTTACTGTTAAAAACTTCATGTACTATACTTGATTAATTTACATGTAAATATGCAGGGTGGACATACAGTTATTACAGAAGGTTTCAAATGAAAACGGCTACAGATAAAAAAAATTTATTAAAAGAATTTGATTAAGAAGGTATCCTCTACAACCTAACATGTTCAGCTTCATTTTTATTGATAGAAAATAACTGGCAATGCCGACTATGATTTTTTAAAATTAAATATCTAGAGACACCTACTACAATTTTTTTAAATTACACATATCTAATAGGTGACATCAATCAATAGAAAATTTTATTCTGTTTACAAATGTTCAATTGTTTGAACTCTTCCGTAATAATTCTCTTGAGTAAATCTCAAGATATGTAAGGGATATCCATAGTAATTCAACCAATACCCCTCTAGAGTTATGTCCACACCTTTTGAATCGTCCTGTATAACAATCCACCCTGGTATAATTGATAAACATTTGGTTTTAAAGTTCTTGCAGTAATAAACTTCAATCTGTAATCTTAAGAAATTATTATTAAAAAATAAAATTTTTTTTATACAAGATGATCGAGAAACGAGAAATATAATTTTATTCAACATTCTATGTATTGTAATATTCTCTTATTTCACATTCATTGTTGATTGCAACAATATAGCATTGTGTGAGTCTATACCTAACAGTTTCGGCATTATTCAATTATTTGTGTGAAATGCTATCAAACTTCTCAATTGGCTTTGGTATAATTAAAAAGTTTTGTAAATTCACATTTTTTACAGTGTAATACTATTTTGTAGCGATGGGATTATTTAAGTGAAAATTAACTGGTTATCCGGTTATTAAAATAACCTGTGTAATTCGGTTTTTACTTTTCTTTCAAGTTTAAGTGTTCGAATGATAATCTGATGTATGATGACTAGTAAATCTAAATTTATAAACAATAGCGGAGATGATGTCATCGACATGCATTGGCACGTAGTGTTGGGTCACTTTTATAATTTTATCAGCTGTTAGTCTGTCAGCTGTCTCAGTCTGCATGTTATAATTGGCTGAGTTTGTTTAACAGGTGCAAGCAGAAAGGAAACTCGCGAGTTATTATTTGAACTGGTGTTATTCCGTTATTCGAATGATCATTCAAGTAAATATTTGGTTATCAATATCATTCAAACACCAATAATCTGGTTATCAAAATCATTCGATTATTCACATTGCTATTTTGTATATTTTGTATTGCTAAGTGGGATTTTAGCTGTAAACATTTGTTCTACAATGCGAGCAAAAAGTGCAAATTCTGATTTTTCAGTTTCTGCTTTTTCACTCTGTATAAACAAGGCAAATTTCAGAAGATAACCTATAAATTTATGAAGAAACAACATTACGATACTGATTTATCTGTGGTGGAGTGACAAGCTCTCTCTCAGCTTTCTCTTCAAAGTCCATTTTTAAAGTGCACAACAATGCTAATTACAAATGCAGTTGAGTATGCCAAAATGACAATCACAAATACTCCATGTACCTCTAAAGCAGCATTTATATTTATGACTACTCAAATCTTACTCAATTCCGAGTTTGGCTACGAGTGAAGTTACACGTGTTTACATTGTATACTGGTACTTAATATGACTTTGTAGTTTAAAATATGCCTCCTTCAGGGAAAAAGCTTGCCCCTGTGGCTGGTGTAGTGTCATTAATGCTTGAGAAAAAGAAAACTGAGAAGAAAACAGTGAAGTGGAACAGGACTGTTTGGGTTAAACAGCATTTGCAAGAACATCATAGATTCGGAATAGAAGACAATTTGCTGACAGCTCTGCTAGTGTTCATTATAAAGGGTTGCTGAAAGGTATGGAAACCACTACCCCCGCAAAAATGGTAAGAGATAAACAAATGAAATATGGAGAGCTTAAAGTAGGTATTTGTTGCCATGTTTTGCGAAGGTAATTAAAAACAAGTCTACAATTGTTTTTTCGTACGGCCACCATATTGAATTTTTTTAAATAAAACACCTGGTATATGATCCTATATTTGGATAGAGATTTTCAAGGCAAATTCAATAATATAGAGTTGCTATACTTATTTTGAAAGCTTTTGGACATAATCGCTATTCTTTTGTCAGGGGTTTTGCCAATTAAAAAGTATGGAAACATGCTGCTCCTGCAAAAACGGTAAGAGATAGACAAATGAAATTTGGAGATATTAAAGTAGACATTGTTTGCCATGTTTTGTAAAGAGAGTTAAGATCAAATCTTCAATTGTTTTTTCGTACGGCCGCCATCTTGAGTTTTTTTAAATGGATCACTCTGTATATGACCCTATATCTCGATAGGGATTTTAAAGGTGAATTCAATAATATAAGGGTTGCTATACTTATCTTGAAAGGTTTTGGAAATAATTGCTATTCTTTTGTCAGGATTTCTTAACTTCAAGGACGGATTCGTAATGCAATCCCCCCAATTATTTGCAAAATTACTTACGAACAATTCAATAAGAGATTGTCTCATTGCCAAGAAGTTAACGTGTCGCATTTTGAACACTTCTTATAAAATTATATTGTGTTTTTGTTATTATCAATTCGTCACTATTTGGTCTTATTCCACCTTTTTAGTTTGTTCTAGCATTGATCTATTGTTTTAAATAAGTAGGCTAAGGGCAAGATTTTTACGGTTTTCTTTTACTTTAATTACTCATAAAATAATCGCACATCATTTTTTTAGTTCCATTGCCTTTGCTGTTTCACGGGTAACTCGATTTTGATAGAAATTAATAGTGAAATCCTTGACAAATGAATAGCGATTATCTCCAAAACCTTTCAAGATAAGTATAACAATCCTTATATTATTAAATTCGCCTTAAAATCCCTATCGAGATATGGGGTCATATACAGTGATTCATTTAAAGAAATCCAAGATGGCGGCCGTACGAAAAAACAATTAAAGATTTAACTTTAACTCTCTTCGCAAAACATAGCAAACAATGCCCAAATTTCATTTGTCTATCTCTTACCGTTTTTGCAGGAGCAGCGTGTTTCCATACTTTTTAATAGGAAAACCCCTGACAAAAGAACAGCAATTATCTCCAACACCTTTCAAGATAAGTATAGCAACCCTTATATTATTGAAGTTGTCTTGAAAATCCCTATCCAAATATGGGGTCATATACAGAGTGTTCCATTAAAAAAATTCAATACAGTGCCATACGAAAAAAAAATTGAAGATTTGTTTTTGATTACCTTCGCAAAACATGGCAAAAGATACCTACTTTAAGCTGCCCAGATTTCATTTGTCTACCTCTTACCGTTTCTGTGGGGGTAGCATGTTTCCATACTTTTTAGCAACCCTGTATTTGTCACTGCTTCATGAGCATTATTTCTCTTATTAATGTCGTAATCTTTACACCTCAGGTCCCAAAACACTCAAAACATCTATACAGATCAATATACACCCAATATTAATTGAAGGGGAGGATGGATAAAGGTGCTATGTGACATTTTTGCATTGTGATGTTAGTCTCTTTATTCACACTATTTATGAAAGAATTGCGTTACATAGCACCTTTATGTACTTCATATCTTATATCGAAATTAGGTAATGCTTGACTGACTAGAAAAGGTATACCATAGGTTACTAAAGTACATTATAACATCTTTATTTACCCTGAAATCTCAAAAAAACAGAAAAATGCACATAGCATTTATCCATCCGCCCCTTCAATTATTAGTGCATCATAAGTCAATTTCCACAATATACTATCATTTATCTCGTTATTAGTGTTTTACTCAAGAAAATTATGTAAGGGTTCAAAACAATTGAACATCTGGAAAAAGAATAAAATTTTTTATCAATTGACATCACCTATTAGATATGGAGTAATTTAAAAAATTGTAATAGGCTTTGCCAGTTATTTACTATTAATGAAAAACTGAAGGTGATCATGTTAGATTCATAGGAATCACGATCCTGATCCAATTCTTTTTTCTATCTGCAAGTATTTTCATTTCACATTGCCTGTGTAACTGTTTAACCACCCTGTATAGGTATAACTTACCCATATTCTATAAGTCTGTCATGAGCTTCTTCAATTTCCAGAATTCCAGGTAAGAATACAAGAACATTTCCAATTATTCTTTTATTTGTTAAAGGATCTTGTGGATCTAACCTACTAAATGCTCGAATAAGAACAGAAAACAAATCGTATAAACAACTTTCAATTTTTGGTTCAGCCATATCGTAAGGTGGAATCTATAAAAAAATACATTAAATATTATAAAAATGTAATTAAGAAATTTGATAATACCCTTCCTATTCCTGACAGCTGCTCAACATAAAAGGTTTGTGTATTATATTTACTACGTTTGTTCATTGATATAATAGGAGCAGCAATAAACTGATTACGACTGTAGCTTTTAAAGTATTCTGAAAATTCTTCTGAATTAAATGTTGCCGACATAAGTATAACCTAAAAGAAAAAATAAGTGATGCACGAAAAAAAAACAAAATATTCAGAAATCTTAGTGCCTTGGTATTCATCGAATTGGTATTAAGAAACCTCCGGACAATCAAAAGCAAGAAATCCATATCTTGATTACGTTCATGCACTTCATCTACAACAATATGTGTATATTCATGAAGATTTTTTTGATTAATTAGCTTTTGTAGTAGAATTCCTGTAGTAACATATTGTAAGAGAGTTTCTCCAGTTAAGTTAGTTTCGAGGCCCACCTGCAAATGTACAGTTTACAGAAGTTTTTGCCTAGGAAATATATACTAATACTAAATAGATTATAAAAATGATGTTACTTGATATCCACAAACAGTTCCAAGAGACCAGTTACGTTCTTCGCAGACTCTTCGAGCAACACTGATAGCAGCTATACGACGTGGTTGAGTCACAACAATTCTACATGGTCGACCATTAGTTTTACAATCGTCTAAAATAAATTGTGGCACTTGAGTGGTTTTACCACATCCAGTAGGGCCATCAATAATGACAGTGTTATTTGTGTTTATCAAATCAAGAATCTGCAAAAATATATTGTTAAGCATTTTAAATACCATAAATTACAGAAAACCTGCCTGTTCACGAAATTCATCGATAATTAAAGTTTGAGTACGATGCTTATCAAAGTTATATTTGGTAAACGTCTCACGAGACTGCTCTTCTTTTATTGCATCTATTTCCAACCGTCCAATAGATGATAATAAATCTGATGCGTTATCAACCATAGACAATGCTGTTTCCTGCAAAATCATAAATTACTCTATTCATTAATGAAGATACAAAATAAAATTTAAGACATGGTTGAATTTTATTTTTTGTATTAGTAAGCTAAAATCTTTTGTTTGAGACAGATGTCTTAATGTAATAAATATAAAAAGAGTCCTAAAGGGAAAGTAATCCTACAATACTAACTCCTTGAGTAGCACTTTGTCTGTAGCTTGCACAATGGACTCCATGGCCTAAGTACTGCAGCTAATTCTGTGCCACACATCATATATCCATACAATTAGAATTAAATGTGAAGCATGAAGGCACACCTATGTATTTCTTTACAATTATTTACATATAATTAATATTTGTTCCTGAAAACATGTTTTTTTACATGTAACAACAGTACCCGAAGAAATCTGTTGCAACAAATTATTTTTATATTATTATTATTTATATAATTATTATTAGTTTGATATGTCAATCAAAGAAGCTTTGTAGATGCTTAAATTACTGTTTAAAACATTTTAAAATTTAGACTTGATAGAGAAAAATAAGAACAAAAAAATTGTAACAGTCCCCTTCATATAATAACAATTATAGTTTTGCCATTTAAAATATTGTTTTTCTACTCTGATATTGGTAATTGAAACTGACCAATTCATAATAGCTGCTGAAAGTAAAATTTCCTCCCAAAAACCATTCTCCATATGTTGCAATAACCAAGTGTGAAAAACAAACTAGTTTCCGTACGTTGCTATTGGCAATTGGGACAGCAGTTCAGGTCTTGAATCATGATTTCAAAAGAGTTTTTAATCGAGTTTTCATAGAAACAATAACAGGATTGGCAAATCTTAAAATGGGACCGAACAAATCCAAAAGGTTATAATAATATTGTGGGTGGATATCTTTATAGTAACGTTGCTCAACATCTAAATCCAACCCTGGTTTTATGTCATGACGACCTAAACTCCAGTCCCTAATCATTATTGTATATCCATCTCGATAATTTTTCATATAAACAACCTCTTTAATTATTAAAACTGTTAACATACCGGTTCTTCTTGCATTCGACACATTTGTGAATATCGTTCCTCTTCTTCTTTTATATACGCTTCAGCATAGTGAATGGTTTTGTCAGCATTTTGACAACGTATAAACTCTTCATACTGATCTTCATCTTCAGGTTCAACAGTCATAATACCATTAACCTGACCAACAGGTACTTCAATTCTTGCTAAAGGTTTGTCAGGATTCATAAAATCGGCAAGCTGATCGAGCAAATCCATCTTTTTATTAGATAACTTATCCAACCTAAAATTAAAATTTAAAAAGAGAGAGAGGTTCTTAAAGCTACTTGTCTAAGCATAAAATATATTTTTTAAGTATTTCCATTTCCACACGCGTTAAAACAAAGTTTGCAGTACACCCGTTTATTAATAATTACCTGTGTAAAAAAATCAACTTTTGTACTGTTAAGACATTCAACTACTATTAAAGAAAAAAACGAAAAACGATTTCTTTTAGCATTTTATTCTCACGTCCTGATCATTATTATTTATTACTTACTATTAATATTATTACTACAGTTCACGAATCTTAATTAGATTAGGTTAGAACTAGAAAAACAAGTAGCAAAAAACAAAAATCAGCTGCGCCTGCAGGATCTCCAGTCAAGTGGCCAGTGTTGTCAGGTAAAGGGATAAATCTACAGATTTGAAGATTTATAACTAGCTCTGGCAACGTTAGTTGTAACTGATGATTACTCACCGACGATAATTGAAAAATGAAATGGACTCATTTATTTACATTTTTTCAATCACCAACAACAGGTCACAGTCTAAGTGAACAACTACGTGTTGACTATAATATTCTATGACCTTACCCTCCAGCGCAGCATTGCGCTTATGGCGTAACCAACCTTATTGCCCTTTCACAATAATGTTAATGGTAGTGGTGCATTAATGGTAATGTTAATGTTTAGAAGTTGGCACATTTAGAATTCCCGGGTATAAAAGTGGGAAGAGCGTTGTTAAAAAGTAAAAACAAAACCTATAAACAACCAACATAACCTCCATTCTTTACTGCGATTCTTCATTTGATTTGAGATTTAAGTATAGTTTTAATTTTGTTGTATTTTAAATGTGCACATGAGAGCACAAAGCGACAAAACGGAATAAATTAACAGATAGGTAAAATGGAGAAGGATGGCAGTGCACACTGCGCATGCTGTATAACTTCATTTCTATTGGTAGATGTTAACTATGATGTTAAAGAATCCAAAATATTTTTGGAAGGCTAACATGAAGGGTTAACGTTACCAGTAGCATTAACATTGTTTTGAACTTTTAATGACCACAACATATTTTGAGTATTAAAATCTTAACATAACATTACCATTACCATTACCATTAACATTATTGTGAAAGGCCCTTTACTTACGTCCGCCATATTCCCTCTAGCTACCTCCTTCCTCACTCTTGACCGCACCTTGCCGTCGACGTTGTTAACTTGTAAACAAAGTATATGAAATGTATACGCTACGCGAGATCCATTTCAATTTATCGTCTGTGTGATCACTCTTTTTGCTGCCGTTTTGATATACACTTCAATGCAAAATTAAGGAATCACTATATAATAACGTTATTTTCTTTCATTATTGGGAATATTGTGATAATATCTTGATACAATAAAGATATAGACTTATTACCACCATCTGCACCTATAATAAGAATAACAAAACTTTGATGCCAATGTAATACTGCGTAGTACAAAACTACGACAAAAATACGAAAATGCTTTGGTATAAAAATTTTCCTATTGTATTGCTGTAGACGACTTTGCATTGACGGTAGCTCAAATAAAATGGTATAGGTACTATTCAAAAAGGGTTTTTTTAAGAAGTAAATGTAACTGAAGTGATGCTCTGCTTAAAGAAGGCTATTCACAGTGAGCAGTTGTCCCAAGACTTCACACAACCAAAAGGTATTCATGCAGAGTATTATGACAATTTTTATTATTGACAGGAAATTGTAACAGACTAGATGTGGCCCGGGACGGACCGCCCCTCCCCGCCCCACTGTGTAAACATGTACAACGACAGTGATGTTTATACTTAATAATTGAAACCCGATACTTTCATAACAGTGAGCTAATTAAAGGACAATTATATACCGTCTGATGCAGTACGAAAAAGTCGCAGTTCGATGCAGTACGAAAACAAACGCGGTTCGGATCATTACGAAAATGTAACCCGTCCGGTGCAGTACGAAAATCATCTCGAAAAGCATTGCATTAAAGGAAAAAATAAAAAAAATCTTTCTCCAAATGCCACACCTACTATAATGCAGCAAGAAGCTGCAGAAGAAGAATTAAGTTATTTGCCTTTAGGTATGATTATCTAATAAGCTTTTAATAATAGTAGTATTAACTAATTATGTTTCAATTACATAAAGTAAAAAAATTGTGCTTGCATTGACTCTGTTAATGTTTTCTTACAAATTTCGTGCTTATTTAATAGATTTTTTTATGTACATAGAGTAGGTAATTTAGATTAAATTATAAGAAACATTTGTAATAAAATAAATTTGTTTATAAATTACTAAGTAATAAATATGAAAAAAACAACCAATTTATTTACTGATTTATTTAAATGTAACCATTGCAGGATAGATTTTTGAGTACAAGAACAATATAATGTATCTAAAATGTATTGTGATAAATTTGATTTCTTTGGATATTTGTGCATGATTTACATCATTTTCTTTAATTTAATACAATGTCATTATAAATTTGGTAAAATTAAATTTAATAACAGAAGATGCAATGGTAGCCTTTCTAGTAATTCATAAATAAATCTACACACGCCACTGACACTAGCGTAGCGACATCTGTTCGAAATATCGGTATTAGCCACCAACCATTACTTCAAGGTCATCGGCCGGCGTTTGAAAAGAACAAAGGATTTTTGAAGAGTCGTTCTCCTTACCCATCTATATACTATGTAAGTACAAGACATACTGTTATCAGCCCAATTTTTACGTCACAGCATTTCAGCACTTTCTTTACTTTCGCAGATAATCATCTAGGGTTAATAAGCAGTACATAAATCTGCTACTCAATGGTAAATCTAAACTTTGTTTTATTAGGAGCGATAGACGTAGTAAAATGTATATTGATATACTTCAGGCCCGAGAGATCCAATGGTCCGATAGACCCGAAGGACTGAGATGCACAAAAGGTCCCATCGGCCTGATAAATTTTTAAACCAAGGCCCGGCCCGACTCAAACCCGAGTTTCGACCGGGAGCGCGTAAAGGCCCGACTAGAAAATCCAGCCCGTGCAGGCCTCTAACTTGAAGCTAGCTACAAGAACAGTACCAATAGACTTATGACCGCTTGCAGAAAGCAGAATGAAACAAATGATCAAGTTAATCACAGGATTAACCAATTAGGTATTGTAAAATTGAAATGTAAATTCAAAATTATCCAATCAGACCAGCTAATTCTGGATTAACTTGGTCACTAGATTCAATTTTGCTTTCTGTAACCCGGTGTTACAATGATTACAAGTGTGTATCAAAATACTTTAAAATAAAAATTTTGGAAGAATTTTACTCGAAATGCATTAAGATGTCAAATTAAAATAAACCTAATAAATTGCGGACTTTAAACATCAAGTAAAAATTTTGACAAAATCTAGCTCCATCTCTTGCTTGATAATTTTGCCTTATACCACGTGCTTAGCACCATAGTTATTAATAAAATACGCCGACCGATGACCTTCAACTAATAGGAG
This sequence comes from Ignelater luminosus, assembly GCA_011009095.1. NCBI lineage: Eukaryota > Metazoa > Arthropoda > Insecta > Coleoptera > Elateridae > Ignelater > Ignelater luminosus. The sequence goes on from VTPC01001644.1 coordinate 33,254, forward strand.
ATAATAAAGACATGTTCAAGCAGATGTCGCTACGCTTAGGCAGTGGCGTGCATAGTGCGTATATTGACATTATGCATAAATAATAAATTACTAGAAAGGTTCCTACTTACCATTTCTTTCACTAGGCATTTTACCAATTTATAATGGCATTGTATTAAATTAAAGAAGATGATGTAAATCATGCATACATATCCAAAGGAATTAAATTTGTCACAATACAGTTTAGATACATTATTGTTCTCGTACTCAAATATGTATCTTAGATGCCCCCATTTAAATAAATCAATAAATATAGTGGTTGTATTTTCATATTACTTAGTAACTGATAAATAAATTTGTTATGTTTCTTATTTATACATATACAGGGTCCAAAAATAGTTCCGGAACGGCCTCATAATTTCTAAGCGGAAAGATATATATATTTCTAAAAAAGGCTACATTTTGAAAGTAACAACATTTTTATTATGCATAAGAGAGAGAGAGGGGGGTTACATCGAGATTTTCAAATAGCAAACCTACTTAAATTTACTTTTGTTCGAAAGACATTTAGAAAAAATGTTTTAGCGAAAACCGGAAGTCGCTAATAACAATTTGTTCAAAAGTTATATCCAATTAATCATCCCAAAATTTAAAATTTAAATTTGAAATAATAATAAAACATTGTGAGATTTGAATGTTTATTGTGATAACAAAGTTAATAAAATCAATTATTTTTAGTAATTCTGAAATGTATTGTTTTATTTATTATTATTTCAAACTTATATTTTTTGAAATTTTAAAATTTCAAATTCTGAAATTTATTGTTTTATTTATTTTATTATTAAATTTCAGAATTACCAAGAATAATTGATTTTATTAACTATGTTATCACAATAAATGTTCAAATCTCAGAATGTTTTATTATTATTTTAAATTTAAATTTTAAATTTTGGGATAATTAATTAGGTATAACTTTCCGGTTTTTGCTGAAATATATCTTTTTTTAATGTCTTTGGAATAAAAGTAAATTTAAGTAGAGTTGCTATTTGAAATTTTGATGTAACCCCCCTCTCCCTCTCCTATACATATAGTATTTTTAGTCCTAAAAAGTTTCTGGAATTTTTAGAAACATATATCTTTCCTCTTAGAACCCTCATGTACAATTATTTTTTTATCAACAGTTAACGTTAATATTATTTCTCGTTTTTCAAAATTAAATAAAATAAAAAACAAACATGCAATATTACATATGGTACCAACTACTAATTAAATAACTAAATTACATTGTATCTACAGGTTGAAAGTATTTTAGTAGGTTTCTAAACTAATTACTAAATAATCAAGGAATGGCTTGTGCTGAATTTTAATTTGTAGTTTTTATATACATTGACATAATTAACTTATTATAAAATGGTTTACTTTCCCATGAACCACATTGTATATTAATATGCTGGGTTCTAGTTGGTGTACATAGTATTTGGAGCAAAACGATTCTTATTTGTACCTTTAATTAGGTTGTCAAAATCTCAAAATATGAAGAGCAGATCTTATAATAAGAACTTTGAAGTTAGGCATCTAGATTATCCTTATACACGTCATAGATTCTGCTAAACTGTGCCCATTCTTCGCATCTAAAATATTTATTATAGCATTATCATAGTTAATGGAAGTAACAAAACTTTTGTCCCTTACCTTTGTATACTGTTGAAAAATTAAAAAAAAAAATGTACATTAAACGATTCATCATCTGCACGGCACTCCCTTCACGGCGCAAATACGCCTAATACGCTCATATTATAACACTACAAAAATAAAAAATAAATAATATTTGTATTTTTTATTTTTGACAAAATACGACACTGATCTCATTTCGCTTAGCATTCGACCGTAGTGACATCTATTATAAAAACGCAAACATATCATCTAACATAACGTTTTGACACAGAATTCTGTGGTTTTGTTTCCGAGCTAGTTTCCCGCCTTTGGAAGAGTTGGTTTACTTGTTAATAACTACACGCTGATTAAACAGCATTTACCATTATCAGAGACTGTTTTCATAGGAAAGGTGTTTTGACAGGTACGGTACTCGGCTTGTCTAGAATCTAGATATTTCGTGTTCAGAAAGTATTAAGAAACAAATGAAATAAAATTCTATCGCTGTAATTTACTTTGAAAAGTTGAAAGATCTGAATACGTGTTTAGCTGACACATTAGCTCCTATTATCAACAAAAAGGCCTGAAATTTGTTCAAATTCACCTCCTTTTACAGTATTTCAACTTTTCTGTAAAGCAATGAAAAACAGTAGCAACTTCTTTTATATTTAATGGTGTTCTGAAAAGTTCGAGAAAAATTCTATGAGATTCAACGTGATGTTACGTATTTAATTTAAGTTGCATAATTAAATTACTTAGCAAACAGGACTTCATTGCTTTTTATTATTACTGTAGGTTGCAGAATATCAATAATCAAATGATGATCAATTTTATCCACGGATGCAAAAATATAAATGTTGAAAAGAGTAATAAACTAGTTTAGAATATACAGTATGGTAACTTGTCAAGGTGTAGATAGTGAATTTAATGTTAATTCCTACGTACGCTTTTATTATTTTTGCAAAAGATGTTCACAATAAAAGAAGGTATGGATAAAACTAATTCTATGTAATATTAAGGAACTACAGTTTCTTATTAATTTTTGATACGTATGTTAAATGTAAGGTGCTCTCTCTTTCTCTCTTTCTCTGTTTCTTTCATTATTTAATAGCAATTTATATAAACAATCAAAAAATTCCTGAAACTTAATTGCTGTGGCGGTAGATGTTCTGAAGGTCAATCAACTATCACTTGAAAGCTTATTTTTAATAATAATTCCAAATTACTTGCTGTTAATTTAAATCTGAATTTAAAGTAACTGTGCTGGTGCTGTAAAAACATACTTTTAGTTTTTCTAGTTTTAAAAGATAGAAAAAATATATTTCTCCACATAGTGTTTGGTATTACCTGCCATTTTTGTACCGATTCAATCCGTGAAATGTATGGGATAATCTATTTTTCACAAAACACTATTATTGTTAATACAGACCTTGAGATAGAAATAGCGTATGATATAAAGATATAATAACAAATGCCAAGTTAACTTCAAATTCAAAGCACACTTCTTTCTGACCTGACTATTCCCACGATTTGACCCTCTAGTTTTAAAAGTTAAACATTCTAGTACTTTATGAAAGCACGTTTATTATTACTAAAACAATACCTAATATAATGTTTTAATGTAATGAAATCAACTAAAACAAAAGTGAGTTCAAACAACTTGCTTCCTTAAACACACCACGAAGCATCTAATAAACATTTTCCTTGAAACCATCGGTAGTGTAGCTGATTTTCGGCAGAGTATTGTTTAAGGTCCTCCTCAAGTTTTTCTGGTTTCTGTTTAAAATTAAGAAAATTACTAATAATAAGCGTTATATTTTTTCAATTAAGATACCATTGACGGAGGGAAAATTCGTTTACAATCACCTCTATTGACATGTTCAATATAAGCTTGTTTTAATGTCATCTTAGTTTCATCTGAAAGGCAAGGTCGACACAATTGACATAATGGTGAAACACAACTGGTACGGCACGTTGAACTATTGCATTCTGTTGGGAAAACTACTATATTTTTATCTGCTACCTGCATCTCTTGTTCCAAACTAAAAAAAAACACAGACTTAAAGAATTTAAAATTCCAAAATTATTTTGCCATACACCAAAGAGAAATGTTATTTTTTGTAGGATGTTTAAAAACTGAAGCAGTATCACTAAATAAATTACAGTTACACTATTATACAGGGTGGCAAATTCCTATGTTTTTATTTAATTAAATAAAATAAATCACATACCCAGTAACGACAGTATTCCTTGTTGTTCGTTCACCAATGCCTACAAGTCCAAATAAATTAAAAATTACTTGTTCAAATAGAATCTGATTTGCTGTAAAATGGGCTGATGATAGATTAGGACTCATGTTAGCTTCCATAAGGTAAACTTTTAAATCTTCTGTGACCACAAAGTCAAATCGCATCATTTCAAAAAAACTACGTTTTGATGGATATCTAAAAATTACAAAATAAGATTAAAAGTTATTTGTATTTATTACATTTACTCCTTCATAGCAGCAATAATATGTTGTTCTTTAGCTAAACCAACTATTCTTAAGGAGTCTTCAATTTGTTCCCAAATGACATCTGGATTTTTATTCTTTGAGCGTAGGTAAGCATTTAATGATTCTTTCATATTAAAACCTAATGTATTATAAAAATATTCTATTTCAGGTACTTCCCAAAGTGGTAAATAATTATCTCCAACAACGTACTTATCAACATTACTTGCATTAAAAGGATAATACGGGGCCGCGCAAAACCTAAAAAAGTCAGAAATGCTTGTTTCTTTCTTTTTGTCTATAGAGAGTGTTATGTAAGTATACGCAGCTAACACTTAGCAGGTAACTAAGGTGATCTAGCAGTACTCAAATCTCCAAGAATCTTTCCAAGAACTCTTTCTTATTAAAATTATAAAGGTTTAAAGATGACCGGTTACTTTATCTCTTTCAAAATCTTAAGAAATCGTATAGAGAAAGTAATAGGATATCTACACAATGTTCATGATTCATTTCCTATTGGTCAACCTTAAGTGTTAACATATCTTTGGAAAAAGAACAGATACGAAAGAAATTCTTAAAGATTATGATTTATTTTATGCAATAGTATCGTCCTTTAAGCTATCACTGCATACTAACATGACACCCTGTACTTATATAATGTAGACCAAACTTAATACCGGTTATTCTTTCTGAACACGTTATTATCAAGGCAGAAATTTGAGCTTTAAGAATTTTGACAAATGAATATTATTTCACAATTTCTTTTTTGCTTCGTACTACAAACGGCTTGATTAATTGTGATTAAGATGTTATACAGAAACTAACTAATCAAATAGTCTGTGTCCAAACAAAATTATCAGCCACTGCTTATACTCAAGCAGCTAACTTCAAGCTATAATTACGATGAAACAACCATTACGTCTGCACATTTTTTTAAACACAGAAAACTGGATTATTTTCAACTCCCAAATATCAAAGTAGGTACATGGTACAGTATAATACTGAAGATGCAGTAATTTCACTGACACTTGGTGTACAGACGTATGTTTGTTCCACCACGATTATGACTTAAACTTGACTGTTTCTTTACTCTGTTGTGTTTTTTGAGATTAGTAATATGCATAATTATTGTAGAAAGTAGTATTAATACACAACTGTTTCAGTTTTAATATATGGCATATCAAGCACTCCTCTTCCCATTCATTACATGATTGAGTTTATTAAAGTAGAATTAAAATCATTTACGTTCACTATACCTTAAACCACTTTCTCCATTATATATATACATTCGTAATGGATCAACTGATGTAAAAATGGTAAATACTCCAATATCAAACTTATAACCGTTAACGAGCAAAGGTTTATCTACAAACTCTTGTACGAATGTACCTTCTTTTTCCATATCAATTTCATCAATCTTTCTAATAAATATATTTCTGTGGTTATTATTTTTTTGAACAAATTGTACATTAGGATTTTTTTCTGCGTATTCTAATAATTTTTGTTTATCTTTAGGTAAACGAAATGCTGGTGGTATATATTTTAAACCACTTGTGACTAAATCAACCTTGCTTGTTATATATGCTGAACCGGGCATTTTGTTAACTTTTTGATGAGGCTTTAAATTAATCAGTTTAGAAGGTATAGCGCGAAAAGGATAATCATGGGCCCATAATAAATCCCAATCAGTGGCATTTGAATACTCTTTATAACCTAATCTATCGAGAACCAGAAAAACATTGTTGAGATGTCCACTTTTTACATTTTTACCATAAACCCAATACTTTCTAATATTACTCTGTTCTTTTTCAATAAAACATTTTGCATATTCCTTAAATGAAAATGTTAATACGGCTATTATTGCTATCAAAACAATGGTTACAGCTATGCAAGTTTCTTTACTTAAAAAAGTAAAATATTGAGCACTGTACTTATCGCTTTGTTTATTAGATAATTTAGTTTTTGTATGTACTTTATCCATCTTCGATTCCTGTGTTAAAAAGGCTAATTAAAATCCAAATGATCTAACAGATGGTAAAACTTACAGCTGTAGTTATTTTATTGGAATCAGTAATCATTTCTTTAGTCACTTCCATTTTTATTAAAACTGAAAGACGTAAAGTGTCAAAGCACTTATCTTTTGATAAGTCTTTATCGTTGTTTAATTAACTATCATATTCAAGTATTTCTTTGCTTAGTAACGCTTTTTTTATGTGACTTAACAGAATTTCTCAAACAGGATTCTAATAATATTAATATTACAAATGATTGCTATTTTCAAAAAATTTCTTTTTTCTTGTTATTTACATACTTGCCTTGGTTCTCTGTAACGAACGTGTTTAAAGAAATTTTAACTGAAGTTTATTTTGATGTCCTGCTTTTAGAAACGTATCTGAAAATTAACATTTTGAGATGTGGCGAAATGTTGGAATGTAGCAACTTGTTCATTTTAAATATTTACATGCAGTTGTAATGAGTAATGAGTTAATGACAAATAAGGAAAAATGAATCAAAAAATTACTTTTGGGTTTGTTCCTGTCGCAATGAAGGAGTATGTGCTTGTGCATACAAGGTCCGTAAATAATAATGATGTGCTGTCTGCTGCGTAGTATTAGTTTTGGCTATTAGTTATGGACCTTGCGTGCACGGAGCCTATATCTCACGAGTCACGGATATTCTTGGAAATATTGCCATTGTATATGCTAATCAAAAGATAGAAAAAGAACAGTACGTACTAAATCAACAAAAAAAGTAGTAAGAGAACGTATTTGACGAAACTGAAGAGTAAGACTTAGAGGAATGGCAAGAGATTTAAATATGAAACGCGAATCAGTTCGACGTATTATTCATGAAAACTTGGGATTAAAGGCATTTAAGCAACGTAAAGTTCGTGGGTTAACAAAAAACAGTATAGAAAAAAGAAAACACACATGCAATATTCTTAAGGGTTTGCACGCTGATTCTGATATTATATGGTCAGACGAAAAACTCTATATATTAGAAAAACAATACAACCCTTTAAAATGACAGATTATACGATGTTTCCATAAAAGACATTCTAGAAAACACAAAATTTCTATCAGGGTTCCAAAATAAGACATCTGGTATGGTCTGGGGGGGGGGGGGGCATCTTATTGCGTAGTAAACTTCCTCTGCTGTTTATTAATAAAAGAGTCAAGGTTAATATTCAGTGCTATTATTTAGAACGTGTTTTAAAGGGTCATATGTTTTTAGAAGCTTTAGCTTTATATGGATACGACTACTTTTACTTTCCTCAAAACGCTGCGTCTATAGTCATACAGCTAGAGCAGTGCAGTCATGATGTGAGGAATATGGACTCCATACATAAGATAAGTGGTCCCCAAATTCTCCAATGGATTTGTGTGTTTGGGGATATATGAGCCCACAGCTTAATCTTTCAAATATTGGTAATATTGAGTCTTTTAAAAAGCTAATTGTAAAGACGTGGAATGAGATTCTCAAGAAAGTAGTGCATGCCGCATGTACTGCTGCTCCAAAGCACGAATTGCCGCTATTTACCATAATAATGGAAACAATTGAAAAATATTCATAAGTTCTAATTAATATTTAGTTGTTCTATTATTAATAAAAGTTTCATTAAGAATTTTTATTCTGATTGCTACTTATATTGTATTTAAAATGTAACAGGAATTATGGATCACGGTGTACATTTTTACTTCCTAAACGAAAAAATGTAAATTTCATGATCTCTCATGATGCTTTTGTAGTGCTTGTAACTAAAATAAAATTTAATTACTTACCACTAGAAAATTTGTTTTTCTAAATGATACAATTACCAAAGTAAACTATTTAGTAGTTTAGTATTATCATTGAACTGGCACAAATGCGTTCGGTAATGATTATTAACTTCTTTATTTATTATATTAAACAGTTTAATTGTAAATAATGAACGCTTTTATTCGAATAATTTCTTTATTTAAGTAAGACTGTTTATCAAGGAAATTATAGCTAATAAACGCTAATTGAAGCTATTAAACAAAACAAACCAAATAAGCTACTAGTATACCAGTAAAAGTAAAACATTTATAACAAAGCAATTGTTTTATAGTAGGGTTGCTATATTTTAAAGAAAAGAATCTTTGACATCCCGTTTTACCCACTTAGGATAATCTTTGACACCCCATTTTACCCCTTAGGGTTGAATTTCGAGAAATTCTATGCAAAAGTTCAAGTTCCTAGATCCAGAGGTTTGAGGGTCAGTCAGAGTATCCTTTTTATACATCGCAACGTAACCTTGCATTACAAAAAATTACAATTAACTAAGACCCTTTTGTTCTTAGGCCGGTTAGTCTCAGATGGTGGCCTAGAGCGTGGGATAAGGAACTTATATATACAATAAAAACACGTATAATAGTTAATACATATATTTTAAAAAAATCAAAGTAAAGAAAGGACGCAAGTACTAATTACAAGAAAAAAGCACAAAAAATCAGCAAACATAAATAACATATAAAGTTCAAAAATTTCTAATTAAAAACCACAATCAACACAATTCAATGATTTAAGTTTTATAAATGCAAGAAAACTTTTGCAGTAACAAATATACTAATCCAAAAATAACATTCAATTATGTAATAAAATATTTTATTTATATTTATTTTATTATTTATTATACATATAATAGATAAACTATTATTAAACTCAATACAGTCTTTTTTAATTCTATTTTATATAATCTTTAAATCTTTTTTAATTTCCAATAAATGTGAAAATCGCGAATTCATATAGACATAGTACACCATTAGACAGACAGCATTATACAGTGTCTGCCAAAAAGTCTGCACCATACGGAAAAAATCTTTATTGAGTGACTTATGGAAAATTTGTTTTCGGAATCAGGTTTTGCTTGCTCCAGAACCAAAAATGTGACTTATTTGACCGAATTTCAAACACCGTCATGAGAAAAAAATGTTTGCTTTGAAATTTTCTACCCGTATGCAAATTTTCAAAAGCTTATCACGATTTTAGTAGCTTGCCCTTTATTTCACTTTTCCTTATTTGTTAATCAATAAAAGTCGTACGCCCTGATTACAAATCGGATTTATGTGTTTATCTGTATGAATGAGATGAACGTTGCACCAAGTGTGCTAACTTTACTAAAGCTCCATTTTTATTTTTTTACATAAAAATAAGAAAAAGAAGATTATTTAGATCGTAAAATGAGTATTGTGTAATATATGTATCTAACCAATAAGTGTTTTGAATTAGATTGGATCGAATTTTATTGATTAACAAATAAGGAAAAGGGAAATAAAAAGCAAAATATGAAAATTGTGGTAGGCTTTTGAAAATTTGCATACAGGTACAAAATTGTAAAGGAAGCATTTTATTCTCTTGAAGTTTTTCAAAATTCGGTCAAATAAGTCCATTTCTCAGACATTTCTTTTAAAAATGTCAAATTTGACAGGTAATGGAGACCACATAATTACTAATGATTAGGTCATTTTCGGTTCTAGAAAAAGCAAAACCTGATGCCGGAAACAAATTTTCCATAAATCATTCAATAAAAATTTTTCCCAAATGGTGCAGAGTTTTTGGCGGACACTATATACTTCCTTAAAATAATTTGCAAAACCGCTTACAATCTCCAGTCCACCCTAAAGTATTTGTTCCTCATTGTAGTTGCAGGAAGCAGAAGTTTACCTTCTCTGTTAGTTTAAATGGTTTCGTAAATGTTTAGGATCTGATTTAATGTTTGCAAATGGAATTTATATGCTTTAGTTGATATGTCGATTAGAGTACGGATTGCGAGATTATACAGGGTGTTAATGAATATCACTGACAAACTGATAGGGTAAATTCTTGGTGACTAGACAAGTTCGGGATGGCTATAAAGAAATGCGTCATATTTAACAGTTAATTAATAGCTTCCGGCAGGTAGATATTGATCTAGAATTATTTCGAAACATGTAAAGTATACATTTTTTGTAGAAAAATAAATAGCAAACCCGGATATGGTACTGAAATCTGAAAAAGTTTACAGGGTAAGTTAGAAAGAAAAATCCAAGTCCCATGTCTAAATTCAGGGTAATCTTTTTAAGGCCTCTAGTTCCCATAATATCTAGAAAATCTAAAAACTAAGAAATACGAATCTGTTAATTTTTCTTCCCAAATACACTTGTTTCTCAGGTTGCCAACCGAATATAGAGACACTTGAACGATATATGAAGCATTATGTATAACAGGCTATCTCAACGATCTCGGAAGCTAGCTTTGTTATTTGTAAGAATGTAAAAAACTGTTACTAGGGAAAGTTGTACTGGGTCGTTTTCTGTACTTTTTAAAATAAAGTTCAGCTCTATATATTTTCTTATTTTCTTATTTCTCATCCAATACTGATTACAACTATATCCTTTATGGAAGTTTAATACTTTTGCCGTTATTCAATTCCTTCATGTAGAACATCATCAAACATAATGAACCCGCCCCCCGCTGGTATAATTTGCAAACATTTGGTTTTAAAGTCCTTGCGGTAATAACCGTCGGTATTCAATTTTTTGAACTGCTTATTAAAATTTCAATTACATCGTCTCTTTTATACAGAACGATAGAAAAACGGAAAACAAAAATTTTATTCAATTTTTTAAATGAGACACCCTGTATTTCTTAATATTCCTTTAATATCAGATTTACTGCTGATTGCAAGAATTGAGAATTATATGTGTCTACACCTAACAGTTTCGACATTATTCAGTTATTTGTTGTGAAATGCTACCAAACTTCTCGACAGGCTCTGGTGTAAATTTGTAAATTTACAACTTTAATAAAGTAAACTAAATATTTTGTGTTTAGAAACACTTACTAGGATTTTAGCTACAAACTTTTTTTCTAGGGTAATCGAGAAAGGCAAAATTTAATTTCCCTTACTTTTTAAATGATCCAACTAAAACACTCTGTATATCTTAGTATTTTCTTATTTTCTATTAATTGCGTATCATAATCGTATAGCTTTATAGGGTATACACCTGTTGGCTTTAGCTTTGTTGTTCATCATATTCAGGACAAACAAATCTTGAACAAATACGAACGGAATGATCAATTATAAATGAGTCATCGATTAACCCTCTACAGTTATAAAGTTATGGCTCAAGTATGTAAATTACAAGAGTAACCAACAATAAGTAAATAACTATGCACATGATGATAATAAAGTTATCATAGGCAAGTTCTAAAGATTTGTAATTAATCCAAATGAGTGGATGATTCTAATTACTTCATCAATATTAGTTTTGTTATTTTTCAAAATTTGCTTTAGGGTTTCGTCTAAGCCAAACGTTAATCTATTCCGAGGATGTTCTACGCATTCAGTCAGTAAATGCTGAATGGTCAAAGACAACCTATAAGTTTAGTACAGTTTAGTCTGGCAAGACTAGTCAAGACAGGAAGTTGAATCTATTTAATAGAATCCACAGAGGGATATCTCGGTTATCAGGTAAGTATAAGTTACCTTCTAAGATCTCCCATTTCTTAGTTAAAACGTTGACTGACATATTCAACGGTTAAAATGATCGAAAGCATTGTTGCTAATTTTGTAGATGAAGTTTTCTGTTCATAGAGGGCAAGTAGGGGATTATTACTAAAAGACGACTTGTTGGATGCAGTATGACAGGTAAGAGCTTTCACGTTCTGATTAAGTAACAACCTTTGACGTTGGGCGTGCCCATAAAGGTGGTATTCCAAATTCAACATATAATCTTTGAGTCGGGCTTATGAAAAAGGCACCTGTAACACATCCAGAATGATGAACAGGATCTAAAGTACGGAGGCAACTTGGTCTAGCTGAAGAATAAATGATACAGCCATAGTTGATACGGGATAAAAATGATAAAATCAATGCTTCATACAGTATCAAAAGGGCATGCCGGTCAGAACCCCAGCGCATGTTCGACAAAACATCCTATTACATTCAGAATTTTAGTACATCGAGTCTTCAGGCTATTTAAGTGTGGTACTCAGATAAGTTTGGAATCTAAGATTAAGCCTAAATAACGAGCTTCGATAATATTTTGTATTTGTATCTGTTGTTGATTTGAAATGCATGGGAACGATGACATGTGCCTCGTTTTCTACAAGAATGGACTGCAACGGTTTTCTCTAAAGATGTACTAAACTCTTTCTATTGAAAATGAATTTAGAGAGGCTTGCAGGAAAGTTTCGATGTCGTTAGAATTCCTGCCGTACTTAAAAAGGTGCCTCACTCTGTAAAAGACACTTCTCAAATCCATGAATGCGGAAGACAAGTAAGAATTGGTCAAAAAGCATCCTTGTAGCGCGTTTTCTATGTAACATAATGTAACAGATAAATAAAAAAAGTACCCGGTTCAATTAAAGACGAAAGCAATGACAAGATAATGACTAAGTTTATTGGGTTAAGATCAAAAATCTATGCCACTAGGGTACAAGGAGAAGATTTAACTAAGAAGGTTAAGGATGTTAAAGGTTAATTATGCATTTAATCAAACAAAAGCAATACCAAGTAAAGTAAAAGAATGACTGGTTACCATTTCACTTCTAGTAGTGCATGTTTCATAAGCTGATCTAGAGGATGCACCACCACAACAATCACTCCAAGGCAGGTTATCTGTGGTGTTGGCAAAAACTGCTGCTTGACGTCGAAGCGACTTCGTTTGTTGAGTAGTGTGCAGATCATGATTTATATTCTGAATGCAGTTTTCAGTTCTTGGTAGTTCACACCTCAATCTAAAGCAGTTGACATAGTCATTAAACTCAGTGGTTTGCTTGACTATTTAAGTTGTGTATTTTATGCTACTGTTACCATACTATAATACCTTATGATAAACTCTTAGTTTCTTTTAGTTGTAATAAAGCTGCGTTTTTGAAAAAAAGATACATTTCTGTACTTTACTTCTTAAGTTCTTAATTCGCGATTCAAACCTATTTTACCGGTGTAATTTTATGACGTCACGAAGAGGATAAAACCGGATAAACCAATGGGATTAATAAAAA